>JAODGE020004386.1:0-18099 GCA_027574965.2 Ecitophya simulans
GACATACATTTCATACATTTCAATAGTCTTGTAAAAACGGATGATATTCCGACGTTGCGTTAGAGATCCTCGAAGTGGATAAACGCATCGTCCGAACACATAAATTTGGCGTCGATGATTTTCTTAGTTGTCGATTTCGGCCGGCGCTTAAACACCCGATCATTATTGCACGCGATTCGCGCTCGCGCGCCGCGCCGCCGTTAATGGCGATTAACGATTATTTCGTTTTAATAGCTTCATACGATCCGGCGGGCTACGGTGTGAAAAGGAAAAAGTGTCCGGGAGGCATGTCGGCGAGCGTCTCATCGGCATATTTATACCTTCCTTCCGTGTTCGCTACACGAACGCGCCGCCGAATTGGAAATTCGAAACGCGGCCCGCGACGCGGCGTTAATTTACGGGCCGCACTTCCGGAAAACAAGAAATCCCGCGCCGCCATCAATTGCGACTTTTGTTCGCGCCCGGACAGGCGTGATATTGTTGCACGGCGGTCGGCAAAAAAAAAAACGGGCGAGAGCCGCGCCAATTTGGAAACGTAATAATTATTTGCGAACGCGGTCTGAGTCGGCGTCGCGCAAAAAAAGGAAAAAGAAACGCGTTTGTAATGCAAATCGTTGTTGCTTACATTGTTACCGTTTCGTACCCGACGAATACCAACCAAAGAGGCATAGAACAATGTTGCATTGTAATTAGGTATGTAATAGCTTTTCAGTCGATGTGCGTTAGAGAAAAAACATAGAGAGAGAGAGAGAGACAATCGCCTTCGTTAATTTCGCATTCGATAAATGTAATAAAAAGGTGACGGCTTGCACCTTTGTCTTTCGCTTCAGCATTGCTCGTAGGCAAGCTTGACATCGTCAAATTACGCTCAAATTTACCGAGTATCGCTGGATATCATTCGTACGACAATCGCCGCCGCCGCCGCCAATGCGTTGCGATAAAGACACGCCGAGCGCACTCGAACGTCGCGGAAGTGCGTCTTAACGAAGCGCACTCGCGAGCATTAAACGACATTGCGTGGTGCGCGCCCGCTATCTGATTGCACAAACGTCTGCCATCGTTCTCACATAATCGGCGTCGTTCTTCGTGCGGCGTCCGTCCGTCGAAATTATACGTTCGAATTAATTACGCCGCACGTTCAATTCGAACTTGCATCCCGAGACGTCGGCGTACTAATTACGCTTAATAATCGTTATAAATTGTGTCGGCGACATGCGTTCGGATGCAATTTGCGGCATTAATGCTTCGCATGCGCAAGGGTGGTTCGGGCAAAAAGCGACGTCGTTGTGGTTAGTTTTTAACTGAAAATTTGTACAAGTGTTACGTACCTCCAAAGTTGCTTCCTCGACTTCTTCCAATCTAGGGCAGCTAATTTCCGGCAAAGAGGCATTGATAAACTGGTCGAACGAATGATCGTTAGGAAAATACATGTTCGATTAAAGTTATGTTATGTTTGGCGAAAAGAAAAACGTTCATAATTTATTACTCTGAATTTTTTTCTTTTCTAGTTAGAATGACGATAAATGTAAACGATGAATTTTCTACACATAAGTTGGAAGTTAGATAAACATGCTTAAATCTACGCTGTAGACAAATTTGCCTTGCCATTTGCCTAAATCAATATTTTTCTCATTCAAACTTCGAGCCATGCAAAATAATAATTAAAAAAATAAAAAACATAGCGACCGAGAATTGATAGTGTGTCATGATTTATCGGCGCCGACTATTTTTCTGCAATGATCTGCGTTGTGCATTTGTTCTAATTAGGCGTCGTCTGGACGTCGGCGCCAGTGCGATTGCAATAAGCGTCTATCGGCAGTAATAGCTGCGTTAGCTAAAGAAATGAGCGCTCTGCCATTTCGTCGACAAATCGCTCCAGCCGAGTGCGCAAGCGCACACGATCTATGCTAATGATTGCGCTAGACAAACACGGCGACGGCGTTGTTTATGCGCGCGGCGCGTTATTAAAAAGCGATTAATAACCCACGCCGCGTTTTAATCTGGCTAATTGCATCGAGCGCGGCGCGGCGCGCGAGTAGCAGGTTTCGTTCGCAAACGGATCGAATCGCAATCACGTACGACTTCTTTGACGAGCACCGCGCTTCGAACGTTTCGGCGGAGAGCGACGTGTAATTAAAGGCCGTCGGCGCCGCAATAAAAATTCGTGCGTTCGACGCTTTTCAACATTTTGCAATTCTCTGGTGCGCGCATCGAAGAAGAAAAAAAACTACGCACCGTTGCAAGTTGTCATTGCCGTCGATAATTGCGCGACGCACATTGCGAGTGTTTAGCTTGCCGACGCGTCCACCTGTAAGATAAATGTTGCGTCGCGTTTGACGGATGAAATACGAAAAGTGCGCTCGATGATGGGCGACGGCGCGTGCGCCGAGAGGCGAAAACAAATAAACCGCGCATAATTGACCGACGTTGCGGACATGTGGCTTAATAAAGGACGAATTGCGAGCGATTTCAGCAGGTGCCGATAACGCGCCGCCGCGAATTGAGAAACAAATGTACGACGATTATTTCGTTATCGCCGTTTTCACGATTGCTATTGCAATTTACGCGATTGCGCAGCAGGAGCACGTCGGACGAGGGGTGGAATCAAAATGGCCACCGGATCTGGCGACGTTACGCCAGAAATAGCGTCCCGCGCGCGCATGGATTTTTCATTGCTCCCTCGGCGCGGGTTGGAAGTTGCGCGAAGGGCGGTCTCCGACATCGCCGCCCTCCGCGCATAATCCGCGGCTCGCATGTCGAACAACTGGCGCGGCAACGGCACGCACAGAAGTGCCCGCCATTTACGAAATTAGACATGCAGAATTACGAAAGCGCCGCATGCGACCAACCCGCTGCAATGCCGGAATGCGAGACGTGCAAATCAGTTCGCAACGATCGACGCCAATCGTGATCGTCGTCGCGTAGAATTATTACATTGATAGAATTTATTTATTAGACTTAATTGAGCGAACGTCAAGCGACACTGGTCGCTCGATTATGAATCGTACTTAAGTGTTATGGTGCGTTCCGCGATGCGCGCAAAATGGCGACGGGCGTGCGCAGGAGTCGCGAGATATCTCCCCGAAACGATTTGCATAATTAATTTCCGACGTCTTGTCGAGCCATTATTACGGATTCGCGAGCGAGCGGCGAGCGTTGCGCGACGGAAATTTTAACGGTCAAAGGGATATGAATACGAAGTACGTTTGAGTAGGAGCGTAATTAGCCTTTGGCCATTTGTAACCGCAATCGGAATGAACATATCCTGGAAAAGAAGGTTGCGAAAGACATCCAGCTTTCAGCAATTGCACGCGAGAAAACAACGTTGACGCGACTCATCTTTCTTTTATATGTTTATATTGGGACGAGTCATAAGTAATGAGTGTTTTATCGTTTATATTTTTCCTGGTCCTTGGCCAGAAATCGAACGGAGTAGATTTAAAGAAGTTGAGAAGCCAACTTTGGACTCCGCAACTCCGCATTGTTGAAGGTGGCGAATGTTGACAAATGTCGGCGACAGGGCTGTAAAGCAGAAAATGAGCTTTCAAATGAAATGGTAGACTTTTATGCAAATTGTGGCAAGACAGGTGCTTACAATTAGTTTAAACGCTCATGATTTATTAGTCGTCCCAATAAAATTTCGAAGCTTGGAAGAACGAAAATATAATAGCAGCAATTTCATTATTTTGTTGATAACATGAAATTATATTCTTAACCAGCTGTTAGTATGATCGAACGAAATAATTATTTTAACCACCTTCGGATCATGTTGTATTCTGGCCATACAAAAGTAATAAATAACAAAAACATCAAACCATATCAAATTTTGCAAGGGTCATAATAAGTTGATTTATTAATCCTTAAGGGTGGTCGGTGAAGAGTGTCTGGATTCAAATCCTCATAAAAATTACGCGTTTTACTTTAAAAGTAAAGTTTCTATTATTGTAACAACATATCTGTCAAAGTCAACATGATATACACTTGTTATTTGCATAATGTATCTTATTTGAAGTAATTTTTATTGTGATTTATTAATTACAAAAATGTTAGAATACAAACAATTTTGCACTATAGGAACCCCTAAACCTGAATTCAACATTGACATTCCTCATTTTTAAATCAACTTAATTCATTTGATTCCCTTAACAAATTTCTTCCAATCTGTCCTGTTCTGGGCCATTCTTTCTGCTTCTGTAGTCGTAGTTTTTGTTCGTCTTTCTCTTCTTCGTTTTTCATTTGATCTGGCTTCTCACATTTTTCTTGTTTGTGTATCCTTTTCCATTCTTTTCATATGTCCCCACCATGCTAATTGTTTCTCTTATCGTTCTCGATGTTTTGTACCGCTAACTGTTTCCTTATCTCTTCTCGTCACTCCAAATACACTTCTTAGGTATTTCGTTTCCGTCGCTCTTATTCTGCTTTTTAGTCTTTCGTTAAAACTCCACGTCTCAATGCCATAAGTTCGTATTGTGTGGAATATTTGCATTTTCGTGCTTCTTTCTATTTCCTTTTTCCTGCTGCGCATTTTCTTAATGTGTAGTACAACATGTTGCAATTTGCTATTCTGTTGTTGATGTTTGTGTTTTCGTGTCCTTTTTGTTGCAAGATAGTACCTAGTTATTTGTTTTTCTTCACTTTATGTTTTTGTTATCTATTCTTATGTTGCTCTTTAGTGTGGTTGCCATTACTTTAGTTTTTGTCGTGTCCATTTTCATACCATATTCGCTGACAATGAGTGCAATAGAAAATTAAATAGACCAGTTAAACTTTAATTATTTTTTATGTTGTTTACTTAAATTTCAGTAAATTGGTAACTCGCCGCACGTCATAATCCCTCTTGCCTTCGCAACAAGATGGCGCGCACCGTCGAGTTTGGTTTCTAATTAACACATTAATTCGTTTTTATGCGCTGCACGTTGCTGCCTAACGCCCCGAATCATCGGCCATCATAAACATAACGCGCTCGTATTTCAACCGAACGACTTTTTCGTTCTCGCCGCGCACGCCCGAGGCGCAGGCAGGAAGGTGGCGTCCGCGGCCGGTGATTTATTTTATCGTTATTACCAGAAATGCATTATTTTCATGCGGCGCGTCGGGCATGCTGACCTGTTGCCCAGCGAATAAAACGAACATTTAACGCAAAACGTGCGCCTCCGAAGGCGCGCGGCCAAACGGTAAATTAATAATATTAATGGCTAATTAACTAATGAGAGTTTATTAGTGGGGCGTGTCGGAGTAGAGGGATAAACTACCGACGGCGCTCGAGACAAACGAACGCCGATGCCGATTGTGCGCCGAAGCTCGGCAGCACAAATTGTGCATAAAATTACAGAATCGTGAAGTCGTAAACCCGCGTCGTAATCAAATATTATTAGCCTCCTAATGATAATGCTAACTATCAATGAGCGTCATGATAATAAAACGAAACGAACGAGCATCGTATGGGTATGCAAATAATTTATGGCCGCGAAGAAACGCCAGCGAAGCCAACCGCCAGTGACGGACTCGCTCGGCGCGACGTGGCAAACGCGTGGGAATCGCAGTGAAACGGACGTCGGTCAAGTCCGGCCCTGCGGCGAGCCAAGTGTGAATTTTCGAAAGCGCGCGCGGCGGCGAATTAAAAATCTTCATAAAATAAGGTCGTATTAATCGTAAAATTTATAATCTTCATTACGCGAGCGCGACTGTTGGCAGGCATTCGCAGTCGCTCAAGGTTTCTGCCTTCTCGGCCGACGACAAAAGACAAAAATAACGCCGCTCGCACATTTTCGGCAAACGTCTCTATATATATAGCGGAAACTTAAGAAAACAATGACGCCCATCAACGGACGCGAAATTCATTATTAAACGCCGCGATGGCGCGCATAAATCGTAAAACGTTTTCGTGACATTTCGGTTTACGATTTCTTATGCGCATGCGGCCGCAAAACCATCGCCGATTGCTTTCGCGCGGTATGCCGAACGTGACATTATTAAATTGAATCGTTTTCCGAAAGGACGCTCCACGACAACAATGGTAGATTGTTGTTGCGGCGAAGAAAAAACAGCGGTGGTATAAGGTCAGGTGAGGTTTGAAAGTTCATTGCTACGCAAGTGCGGCGAAGTGATTTGGAGCTCCTAACCTAGATCACAAGATATTCATACGCAACTATGCTCTTTGGGAGCGTTTGATTCGAGCGCTAAACGTTGACCTGTAATTATTTCTAATAACAGTTTTCAAGACTCGAAGCAGAAACTGCTTCTGCCTAAAGTTAAAAAAAATTCAATTAGAAACTTTGAATTGTCAGTCTGTCGACCCACTCGGACAGTTTCTCTTACTGGGCGTTCCACAAAACTTACCCTTTCCTCTTCTCGCCATGACCAATTAACATATTTAATGCAACAGATAATAACAACTAATTTCGCTCGTATCGCGGCGTAATGAATCTTATACTCACTGTTTCGAATTGTTCTTGAGCGCGCCCGTCGCAGGATTGCACGTAATTAAGTAATTATCTACTCTAAGATGATCAAGTCGGAGTAATTGCATCTCCAGGCGACAATCTCACAATTGTAGGCATTTTTAGATGCGCGCCAGATTGACGTTTATGTGTATGACGTGCACACGGCCTCGACGCACAACTCGGACGAGAAACGGTGCAGGAAAATTATTAATTAACGACCATTAAAGACTACTAATTACATGGTACGTCTTCGAGAGAATTAGTATTAGTTTTTTTTTATAAAGAGATATATATATATACACACCCTTTCGACGTACAGTGTTTGAATTAGTAAGAAAATAAAATACCGAGACATGTTTAAGCGGAAACATAAATTAGAGATAAATTAATAGCACTATGCAGGACATTTAGTATTCGCATTACTTGTGCTTCACAGGAATATTCAGACAATTGTTGCACATTTGTCAATTTCTATCGCGGATGTGATCCGATCAATCTCGCTATAAATTTATAACTTTTCCAACAGTTTATTATTACATTTAAATGTCCAAGTTCGTTAACAATGTAAAAAATGCTCATTAGATAAAACTTTACAAAGAATTTGTATGTACAGAATTGTTTAAAATTTTGACGATATTTATCATATTTAGAATAGCATTTGTTGTTATTTATTTGGTGAGGTTTGGGTTTGGTTTGGTTTTTTAAGTACATTTTTACGTTATTATAAATATTATTCATTTGACGGATCAGAATAATATTTATAAAGTTTCAATTTATTTACATGACTTCAGATATGATGTATGTTTACTACAACATTATAAATACGATGATTAAGCGTTTAAGTCTATCTGACCTTAAAATAGCAATAACATGACAAAATTTCTCCATTCCAGTTGTGCGTTAAATTATTGTTTCTAAAACAGTAACATGCATTAATAACGGAAATATTTACATGGTTATTGTTCACTATAACTGATTTGATTGACGTTATATAATTACATGTTATAGATATTTAGCAAAGAATATTAACCATGGGTTTTAGTCAATTCAACGTCTCTATTTTTCCAAGTAAATATTAGCATTTTTAACGTCTGCAAAGTTAACCACATCGTGAAAACGGAAGATGCCATTCGATCGGAAATTAAATGCTCTGAACTGTAAATTTTCAATGCATTTTAAATACGAGCAAAAAAATTTTCTTATTCTAATTTTCGCATAGCTGCGTATCGAAAATGTCATTAAACATGGTATCGTTAAGAAGCTTAATCGAGTGACATCGAGACATTGCGACATATTGATCACAGTTGCCGGCTATGGTTGGAACGAATCGTGGTTAACTTTGCAGACGTGCATTTTTATTAATATTATACCCTGGACGCAAGGAAATAACGTTTATAATGTTTTGACTCATTCATATCCTTTTTGATCATGTGTATTTGTAACAACATCGGTTTTGATAAAAAAAATTTTGTGTAAACTTAATAAAAGTAATTATTAAAAAAAAAACCTTAAAAAGGTAATAAATTTCAACCATCGTATTAATTCAACTTTTATTAAATTGCCT
Organism: Ecitophya simulans; assembly: GCA_027574965.2. Classification (NCBI taxonomy): domain Eukaryota; kingdom Metazoa; phylum Arthropoda; class Insecta; order Coleoptera; family Staphylinidae; genus Ecitophya; species Ecitophya simulans. Next base: position 8,008 of record JAODGE020004386.1, read on the forward strand.
ACCGGATTGGATTTGCCTTAAGCAAAAGGAAATAAGATTTACAATCTGTAAAGTTGTTCGAATCATCAATTCATAAAATGTTACAATGTGTACACAATAAAAGCACTTAGGCTGAATATCGACTATTAAGAAAATCTCCAGGAACATTATAAAAATTAATTGATATAATGAAAAGTATTTTATGTGCGCCGCAATTCTGGAGGTAAAAAAAATAATCGCGTTTAAAATATTCAAATTAATTCCATATTCAAATTATGGTATAACATAATATCCACCTAGCGCTATCTAATTACACCTTACCCACCTATCCATCGATAGTTTCGTGTAACAGTGGCCTGAAATGATTGCCTCTTACCGCGCTACAAATTGTAATGGAAAGTGTTTACACGATTACAAAACGGCACATTTTCGAGCCGACGACGCGAGCGCGGTGCGTGTCCCTAATCAAATATTAGATCTTCGGCGCTGCGTTCGCGGCAAGCGGCGCGTACATCGGATGGGCCGAACTCATCTCGGACGTATTAATTGAAATTGGATAGTGCGCGCACGTACCGGCGATTCGAATCGCGTCCAGCGTCCGACCGTGGCCGACAATAAAAACGCCTCGACTGCGACGCAACTCCGCATCGCGTTCGCGGTTTGATAAGCCATCCGACGTAATAAATACCCGCGGCCGACCGTATATTTATATCGGCCGTTGATTTTTTTTCCAACGCGGCGATTGTTGCGCAAGCTTACGGGCGCGTCTCCCGACGCTAGGCGCCGAACGCGTCGAGCGATGAGAACCTAGCCCTAGATCTGGTAGCAATAGATGGATCTTATGGAAAATTAACATGTAAAAATTTTCAAGCGCTTTTAACGCGCTTACACAGATATTTCGTCGTGCAGTTGTGCATATGTATGTGTGCTACGTCTAATCGGCTTTCGATTGTATTTAAGCACAATTCAAAATGTTTGGGCGTGTCGGTCAAAAATGACTTTAAAATAAAAAACGCATGTCCATTTAAAATACATGGGAAATCGGCTGAAGTGGCTGTAACTTGTGATGCAGACAATTCGTCGCCCAGATAAGCACTGGTTCATATGTAATTTTGTATTACCTTTCGATTGAGCCTAAGCACGATTCAAAAATGTTCGAGTGAAAAAAGGAAAAATGTAAAAACAGATTTAGAATCTGCGTTTCATTACCTTTCCAATGGTGCTAAACATTGTTCCAAACTTTTTGGGCGTGTCGGTCAAAATTAACTTTATAACAAAATTAGCTCTAGAATACATTCTGTAAACTTGTTAGTAATTATCCGATTTTTATCAATTTTGTTTGTTTTCATCTGCAATTCGATCGGGCGGCTAATGTTCATCCGCGGCCGCACAGCGCGCGAGGAATTTCTAAACCCGAGCTCGGCCAAATGTTACTACGACCACGTCTTCGGCGCGAATACCTCGTGGACAGGCAGTGAACGGCGGTCGAAACTCCGAACGAATCGCGCGCACCGCGCGGCTAACAAAGCATGAGATTAATTCGCGCACCGAGCGCAATTAATAATGACATTATGTTTACTTTCGAAATGATGAATGTTAATTACGGACCGGCGCGGCAAAAAAATAAATAAATCATAAAGATATTAGAAACGATCGGAATGGAAAAGTCGTACGCCTTGATCGCCGCGCGGACGGGTGGCGCAAGTAATTACGAGAAGGGTGGTTCCGCAGATATGCATACAATCGTCGGCGCGTGCCGCCAATCGAGTTCGCCCGGCTCGATGTTAATTACTTATTACACGACGACGCGGAACGTCCGCGCGCACGTTAAGATAGCGCGCGCGTAATGAACTCCCCGAATGACTAATCGAGTCGGACGGCGCGCGTAAGGTGGCAACGTCGAAACCGCGGCTCGGAATTTCCGAGCGCTCGTGGGCGAGCCTTCGTTAAGTTCCTCGGCGATCACCTGCCCCGACTCGTTGACACATCGACGCTCTTTGTTCGGCCGGGCTCTTCTCGCGCGCTCGGGGCCACCTCCACCTGTCCATCCCGCGGCCGGCGACGGTAATTGAGCGCGAGCGCGTACCGCGCGTTCGTATAAGGAAGTGCACGCGGCGCGCGTCCGCAAAGGGCGGCAGATGAGCGCGCGCGTCCGACACCCCCGCGGGGCAAGGCGCGACGCGACGCCCGGCGACACCGACGTCGATCGGCGCCCGATACGCGCCCGACGTTTATATTTATATACGTTTCCTCTTTTTTTTTTCTTCATAATTAAACCGCTCGCATTTGCATCGCGAGCGTTACGCGCCGTCGCAGCGGTGGCGGATGATCGCACGTGCTATTGACGTGGTTAATTGGTGCCGTCGAATGCTCCGCGCCGTTTGTCTCTCAATTAAGCGCGTTTTAATACGTCGACGGTTTTCGGTCGGCGTCTTGGGCCAGATGGCGGTGCGTTTTCGCGACGCTGTTTGCATTAGAGCGGCGGCGCGCGTTGATTTATGAAACTCGTTCGTAATTAAACCGCGGCCCACACGAGACGCGTCGCGATCGAAAGATGCTATCGGAAGGTTTCGGCTTTTATGCAGCGTTTAGGCCTCTCTAAATGCTTGTAATGCCAGCGACGTCCGCGAGAATGATTTACGACGACTGTTACTAGTTTTCGGCCGCGGCTACCGGCGGCCGACGAAGATAAATAATAACATGATGAATGCGGCAGGCGCGACGCGCGCGACAAGCCCGGACACAATCGAACAACCCCTGCCGACATGCGTGGCGGTGTACATAACCAAACTCGTACGCACAACTCGCGTGACCACGTGGCCGGCGTCGGCTGCTGCCGCTTCTACGGCGAACGAAAAGTTTCTCTCTCTCTCTCTCTTTCTCACTCGCTCTGGTCAGCCACGAGCACGGCGACCGGAGCGATTATAATAATAATTTATTAGTCGGTATTATTATAAATTGCTTCCTTCGGTTAATTGGATCTTTTTCCGTCCTAGACGAGGAACGATGGCGTAACGTGAAACGTTTATGTTTGGTCTCATGCGGATTTCATCAAATTCGTGTAGAAGTTTCGGCGCGTTGGCGTCGAGTGTTTTTGAACGACGAATGCATAAATAATGCTGACGAAGCCTGCCAAACAGACGCATAATGTAATACGGTGTAATTTATCATATTTACGTTTACATGTATAGGCATTAATCCGGAACGACGGTGCGCCGCGAGGTTGCGAGCCCTGGAACATAAAGAATGTTTGTTGTGTTCTTCATGCGGCAAGATACGCACACATTTCAGATCCTCGCGGTGATACACTCGCCGTCATTCCTAGCACAATGCAAGTATTTCGTGTCAATTCCCTGTGTCTACTGTTTACATCCTCTATCCTCTATCCTCCTCTACAATCTTTAATTTTGCCATTATATCCCATACCAAATATCATATATGATGCACGACTCGTCCAGCAGAACAACTGGTTCACAGAGAGCGCTCACGTGAGTTGAAACTGTTAAAACAAAAGTGAGACAAATTTTTAGCTTTCAAACTTGAATAAATTTGTTATTCTGTCACTTCAAATTTGTACAATTCATTCCTAGTTTATTTACTGAAATATTAGTCAAAAACATTAACATTGCGTTCGATTTTTGACAAAAGTGCAAAAAGTACCAAAATTAAAAATGGCCAAAACTAAAAATTAAATTAAACTGGCTGAATCGAATCAGAATTTAACGTAGTTTTGAATGGCACTAACCAATTTGGTCTAGTGCTAATATTAGATGAGATGTCACTTAAGAACATTAACATTGAGTTCGATTTTTGGCCAAAGTGCAAAGAGGTATCTTTTTGCATATTATCCAAATATGGCAAGAAATAAATATCAAATTAAGCTAATAACCAAGCAATAACCAATTTTGTTTAGTGTTAATATTAGTTAAGATGTCACTTAAGAACATTAACATTGCAATCGATTTTTGGCAAAAGTTTTGATAAAACATATAATAAAACAATTTATATAGATGTCTTTACTCCCGTCTTTGTTTCATGCCAATCCGCTAAATATTTGCCGAGGTATAGGCAAAACAAATTCGCAATTCTGGAAAAAATATCATTCATTCAGCCAGTCTTTTTTTTTGTTTGTAGCGCAAGCGGCAAGAGTCTCATAAATCGTGAGGTCATGGTTCTGTAAATTCTATGTATTTCAAACGGTTATGCAAAGTTGACTTCTAACTCAATTTTTGATATAGCATTACGTATGCTGTGCTACTCATATGAGTGATTAACCCACGACACATATAAACACCTACATTGTTACGGCACGTCGAAAATATCCACTCCTCGTATAAGTTTCACGTGAAAAGTAGGAGACGAGCCGTCCACAACATATTAAACCCTTTAAAAAGCATCATAAACGCGATAAACTCGTAAATTTTTCGTTTCCGCGGCACTGGCGGCGCGGCGTCTTTGGTTCGTAAAATCATTATCGCTTCGTTTCGGCCTCTCCCCAAATGCCCCAATCGAATGTTTGTTTTAATGCCACACACGAAGCGGATGCTTTTCGGCGGCGCGCGCGGCGCATGCCAATGGCGGACATAAAAAGCGCCCGCTCCGCATCTGACGAACAGTGTTAACTAATGCAAACATAATGCGCTCTTAACACCATCGGTCCGCCAAATTTGTATTTTTCCATCGACTAATGATTACGAAGCGGGCGGCGAGTGCGGCAACGTTCGCAGACGCACGCGCAAAGCACGAGATAAATCATCGCGCGACGGTGAACGCCGCGGAAAAAAAGCGTAAATCATCCTTGAAGTTGAAACGCGAGAATTTCTCAGATCATGGCTGAAGTGATATGCATCCTTGCAGGTGCCATAGATGGGCATTCCCTATTTGCGCGCCTCGCGCGCGCCAGTCCTCGATGATTTATATAAAATTGCGCAATAATTATCGTTTTGTGTCGGCCCACGCACGCGACGATATGCAACGCGCCGACGCTAACGACGTATTTGCTCAATTCGTCGGACGAATCAATTTTTGCGCGCGTCACGTCGAATTATCAAGTCCGGAGACGTCGGGAGAACACACGGCGAGTTATTGCGCAATTTGGCGAAGCGACGCGATGATGTACACATCAAGAGCTGATAGGCGTGCCCACGCTTGCGGTGGTATGACATTTGCATAATTTTCTATAATTTTTCCTGCCCCGTTTGCACGCCTCATCGCGTCGAGTCGGAGTCGACAACAGGTGAAACGCGAAAATATCAATTTGCGTCGTAATATTGTAAAATTTCATTAAAGCGATCTCGACGCGGCTGCAGGCAGCGGCTCGCGGGGAGTTTCTGAAATTAATCGATTCGTGCGGCAATCGAACGTCGCATTAAAGCCACGAGCGGCGTTCGAGCGCGCCGCAAAGAAGTAATAAATTGCGCGCCATTAACATTAAGGTTCATCCCAGTCGGAATGATAACGCGCATTGTTGCTGCACGCACGGGAGCGGCCGGCGGCAATTAGTCATTTCGGTGCGATGTCGACGCGTCCGATCGCATCGATCCGATCGCAAGGCGTCTTTTGTTCGCTCGCTCGCGCGTCCTCGACGGCGGCTCCGAGCGTGGCGCAATCGGCGGCCGGCATCGCTGCACTTTTGCTAATACTCCGCCGGCTGATTAGTCGAACAGCCTCGATCTTATTTCCATAATGCATCTGAAATGTCTTCGCCGGCACAATGCGCACCGTTCACCGCCGCGGCCGTCGACGAGCTTCTTCGGCGGCGTCCGAGCGCGTGGCGCAATCGCGATCGTTAAACAACGTTCTCTTTTGATTCCGACGAGTCGTCGTCGCGTTGCTCAACGCGTGCGCGAACACGGGCGCCGTTTAGGCGCAACGGACGCGCGGTGCATTTTTGCGACGCCGCGCGACATTTGCTTGCCCAATCGATTGCGCCGCGCGCGTCCTCGGGCATCGGATCGATCGCCGATCGATACTTCGCCGCTTCGCCGTTTCGCACTCAACCGGGACAGTGCGTACGCCGCGCCGAGCGGCGCCGTGATTTATGGGTTTGTTAAGCATGTCCGACTGCATTTTGCGCCGTTCGAAACGTGCGTTGCGCGCGCCGCGCGGCGTGAAAAAACTCCGGGACATTTCTTTGTCTGTGCGAAATCCGTGCGTTCCTGCCGGCGACGTCGACGTGCATTGATTGAGGAAAATCGCGCGCTCGCTTTGTGTGCCTAAATAAAGTAATGGAATAATAGCCTAGAAGCATACACGACGCCAAGGAAAACATTTAATTATATACCTACCAACAAAAGAATTTTCTAACAACATCTGGCAACGTTTATTTATTTATCTATTTATTATAAGCATTGATTTGTAGTTATGATTTATTGTTAGTGAAACAAAATACAATTGATGTTAAATCCATTTTTATTTCAGTGACTAACAAAAATATGACACATGTTTTCTAAATATTTATTTCAGATATAAGGCAACTTCGTGAAGGCAAAATTAATGTGTTTCTAAAAAAACGCGTCACAACTATAATTAGCACATTCTTTGAAAGCTCTTCGAAACAAAATTAATAATGACCACATATATTTCAACATTTCATCAATGATAGGATTCACATTGGAAGGAAATTTGAAATAAAAAATAAGAAAAACATAGCTAGATAAATCAATATATTTTTAATGCAATTTCAATTATTGGTCGTTTCGCAATCTTATTATTTCTTTTCCCAACTTTCAAAAAATTGTGATCACACTATTGTGATTCTGATACTGCACCTTCAATTCGAATTCAACATTTAACATTGAAATCAATCTTAGAATTGAATTTTCTCGGCAAATATTAACATGCCCATTTATTTCGATTTCGAAATCCAAATATATGGACATTTCTAAATATTCAATTTAAAAGTGACACATCTAATTGAATCAGAATCAAAATCAAAAATGTGTCTAATTTCAATAGTGATACATCTAACCAAGAATTAAAAAACCAATTAATTAATATCGTTGATTACTAACACATAAATTATAATATGGATAAAGATTTATTAAATCTACCTTAAAACGCTTAATTTTCACTTACATATTGAATGCACATAATGCAATAAACAAATTTATGTTTCTTGAAAAATATTTCCATATTTTTGCATAAAAATATGCATGAGGTATCATTATTTTTCAATGTACCTCGAATGGACATGCTTTGTTTACTTTAAGGTCAATTTTGACGAACATATCCGGATGATATCAAGTTGAGTACAACAGGCCTGAAAACACAATTAAAAACTCCAGCAGGAACATAAATATTCCACTTACATTCTTTCGCATTTTATTTGCAAACTTGTTGTTGGCACAGCGCGACGCAGCGCGAATCCCGCTATTAATTCGCGTTATCGAAATAACTCATAATTATCAGCAGCGCCGTGCAACGAAATACCCACAATCTGCAACGCAAGATGACGGAAATCAAAATATGAAAAATAGAAAAGGAAAAACGCTTCGTCGTCGAGAGTGGTCGCAGAGCGACGGCGCGATTGGCCGATTTCCGCGCGCCGGCCCCGCCGCGCGAATGCGTAATTAACATTTGAAAAAAAAAAGCGTGCATTAAAGCGAGCATAAATTAACGTGCGAACGGCGCGTATATTCGCCGTTTATGGAAAATGCAAAGCGGCGCGCGGCGGAACAACCGGCACGCATGCGAAGGGCCAGCGCACGAAATACGCGCGCGGCGGCTAATGGCCGCGCACACTTTACGAGCGCGAGCGTGTACATCCTATCGCACGCTAGATGCCTAATTAAGATTTTTATTTAATGGCGGCTTTCCCCCGCAACGCGCGCGCGAAGAGTGCGCGGTGGTCGCGGCCGGCGCGCAACATCGCGCGCGTCTTCGACGCTCAAACTATCCAAACCCGACGGATCCATCCAGCCCTCGACGCCGGCGCACAGTGGGACTAATCGCCGAAACACGCGGAGCAATGCAACAATTTACGTTTTCCAGATACCGACTTAATTGGTCCAAGGCATCAATAGATAGCTGTGTCGTATGGGACAAAATACCAAAGAATAAAAGGATTATTGGTGTAAAAACTACAACTAATTAAAGTCAGAAAATATATCAAAAGGAAAATTTGTTCTTAAAATTGACCTATTTTAAAATCTTGTATCAGCCACAATTTTTATTTTATCAACCTAATTTTTATTTTATGTTGCGCTTTATGTTCCGAACTTTTAAGTACGTATATTTTTGGCACGTTCTTTGTATAGATAATAATGCAAAAACATTATCAATGTTTCAGATTTTCAGATTTTCAAATGGATTTTTAGTAAGTGGCGAGTCAGTATTTTATACTTTCATACGGTGCGCGCGCGTCAAACGTGTTTTAGCAGGCTCGCCACCGAAAGTGTCGGAATCGCGTAGACTGGAAATTTTAATTTTAAACATTTGAGTATATTTTAAGTTAAAAATCGAGTGCAGTGAGAGGGAGTAGGTGGGACATTATTTAAAATATTCAATCATTTGTGATTTTTAGATATTTATTAGATAGAAATAAAAAGTTACTCAGAAACAAACGTGAAGTTATGCACAGATTTGTTATAATCACTCCAAATAAGGATTGATTCGAAAGGTATTTTTGAATTTAGAATGTACAATAAGTTCATAAACATATAATATAATTAAATTATAATTAAAAATTTTTGGTTATGGTTTTAATTATTTTTTTGTTTGTGGGTGCAATTGGGGATGTGCAAAAAACTAATCATTATTAATCCCTACAACACATCAACGTCCGCGTGATATTCGACATTTATAGGACATTGAATACCAGGACTTTATTTTTGTCAGCGCTGGTGTGAAAATTATATTTAAAACTTTTTTTACGCCTCTACTACTAAAAAGTTACACATAACACACACATAAAAAAACGTAAACGAACCGAAATCATCACCCATAAATGTTAAAAGGTAATTATCCGAATCAATTAAAGAAAATTTCTAGAAAAAAAAAACGTACCAATCATATTATTCATGACCTTTAACGATGGTACTGTATTATATAGTTTAAGTTTTGTATACTTATTATTCTACAAAGCTCAACGTTGGAGGGAAAACCACAACACCCTGACCGAGGATAGAACCAAAAACCTTTGAAGAACGAGACGCACCTGGATGGACATTTTACTAGTACGACCACTGGACCTGTGATTCGCATTTAACACCATATAGCAGATACAGGCATTATTATACTTACGACAAACATAACCGCATAATTGTCCTGCTTGCAGTTAGTACGATAGCCCGACTGTTTAAGGGTCCATTGCAGCCTGTTGCCCGCCGCGCGGTTGCAGGTTGCAAAGAATGTACGAAGTTTACTTAATCCATATTGATACAATGTGACATTTTCCCAACTTTATCTGCTTTTAAAATATCCTCCATTGCCATGCCTTAAATTGAAAATAAAGCAATTCGTGAGATGCGATGAAATCGATAACTGCTTATTCGTAACGGTTGTTTGGTTACTCATCGCTCCGTTGTAAAATAGACATATATTTTAATCTGAAATACGTTGGGCACTTGGAATGACAGAATTTTCATAGAAACGTAGGCACTGATCATCTCACCATCGTCGAAATTCGACGTCGGTGGGACGTCGATATCGACTGCGAGCGGTCATCGAATATCCGATTGTGCTGTACGGGTACATATAAATAGCTGCATGTACTAATTGTACAGTGATAATAGATCGAATTATATAATTTACCAATGTACCAGAATAAAATCAAAGTTTAGGGTGCATGAAAACAATTACTAAAAATTCATATTATGCTATGAGCGGATTTCTTCAACTCAAATAGTTTTCAAGGAACGAATTTCTATGATAACTATTGCGATTGGCCCCACTGTGGCGGCGACGGCTTATTAAGACGTTTCACAAACGCTTAATCGTCATGTTAATTACGTCCCGAGTCGTGGTTAATTGAATTTATTGTGGCGCGCCCATCATTTGGATGTTTGGTGTCTCCAGCGTCGGGGCCGCGAAAGGATCACCAAACGCGACGTTCTTTTTAAACTAGACCGCCGCGATTATAAAATTCTGCTCGCCGCGCGCTGTTTTACTGCC
>JAODGE020004399.1:0-13878 GCA_027574965.2 Ecitophya simulans
ATATGCCACAAGGTATCGATGTTATTCGATTAAGCTTCTTAAATGCTTTTGAACGATACCATGTTTGATGACATTTTTGATACGCAGCTATGCGAAAATTGCAATTTAAAATTTGTTTCTGTTCCATTTGAAATATATTGCAAATTGATTTTATTGGCGTAACGTAAATGTTATTATGCTCATAAGTTTTTTACAGATTCTGAAAGAGCATTTAATTTCCGATCGAATGGCATCTTTCGTTTTTACGATATCGATACGCAGGTACATTAAAATTGCCCTGTTATAATTGAAACTTATTATATAAAAAACTGCATGCAATATAGTTATAAAACTTGATAACGTAGTCGTGTTTGGTATGAAATACTAGATAATTTAATATAACAATTAGTTCTGTGATTTATATCATTCGCGAATGAAACAATTATAAATGTATATCGATTTTAGGGTGTCTTAAACAATAGGAATGAACTGATTTATCATGGTATTGTATCATGGTGTTTGGAAAGCTCTCATTACGCTTACTTGGATAATATCAAAACATTGCGGCATATTCACAACAGTTGCCTGTTATATGCATTTAAAGAATTTCTCATGGTAAACTTTATGGACCAAACTCGTGGTTGAAAGGAACCGTGGTTAACTTTGCAGAGGTCCGACGACGTATGCTTTTTGTTGGTTTAGTGGTCGTTGCTTTCTGTATGTCTCGTCAAATTATTTTCTGTTCGAAATAAATATTTTAACTAGTCGAGTCTCTGGGATATTTTACGTTTCGTGTTTCGAATGGATTTTCTATCAAGACTTTACTCTAGAATTCGAGAGGTTTGCAATTGTCAGGGGGACCCTTCGAGATTGTTATGTCATGTCGGACAGTAACTTACGTCTTGATCTAGATGCAGCCGGCGATTGTGCAATTGAGCGTTGGAAAGTTTCAAACGTCGAGTGCGCGCTGAAAGCCCCCAACGAAAATGAAAAGAGCTCGTTGACGTTCGTCTCTCGAGAGGCACTCGGGCGCGCTTCGTCGAACGCACGATAAGAACCGCCGCTGAAAATGTTATTACAGACTATTGATCAAACGATGAAAGCGTGTTTAACTACAAATGTTTGCTGGCGCAATCGGGCGCGCGATGTTGTAAGCACCAGATAATTAGCCGTCGCGTGTAAGTGGCGTCTGGAAGTCGATAGATTTCGCACCGGCGTCTTCGGCGGCGAACGGCGCCGCGATTATGATAATGACGATAATGCCGACGCCAATCTTGTTCGCGTTTATTTACTTTGCGCGCCGAAGATATCGAAGCTCGACCGAAAATAAAACGCCGTCTAGTCCGCACTGGAAGAACCGCAAGAACCGTTTCGCTCACGTCGTCTCGACGAGCGCGCAGTCCGAAGGAAGGCGAATCAAAATCCGCGCACGTTTATGATAATTGCCGCCGAGCACGACACGTCGCGGGTCGAGTTTTTAACTAGACTCAACGCTCCGTAATTGCGTTTATTAATTACGCGAGCGACGGCTTTTTCGGCGCGCGAACGCGCGACGCTCGCAAACTCATTTGACGCTTAATTAACCAGTGGCAGAATTAATAATTCGCGTCCTACGCGCTCATTAACGTTCGCATGCAACTTCCAGCGGTATCCGCGAGTCGGCGCTCTTCGTCATTGCGTCGCGAATAAATAAGGCGCGCGCGCGCGCGCAAAACAAAAAAAGACAACGACGCTCGCACGTATCGCGGGCACCGCGAGATAAACGCTACCAGCATAATTTATAAATGCTCGGTAATTAAATTGCTCGCTAGCGTCGCTACGCGCTGCCACTTGCTATCGCCGGCTATAAGTCGCTGCCAGTCGCGGCGAAAGATTCATTTGCATTGTTGGACATTATTTCATTTGCCGCGACCGGGGCGAACGAGCGAACGACCAATTGTCAATGCGCGCATTAATTTGTCATGTGCGTGTAATTGACTGCAGAAGCTCGAGTCGCGGCCCGATTATCGGTCAGACGCCCTGGGTATTTGTTCTTAATCGCTAAATCGCCAAGTAAACCTTGGAGCGCGCGCGTGTTTTGTTGTCTTTAATTAATGGCGCGATTATGAATGGCCGTAATGCGCGGTTGTCAACTGTTATCAAGGCTCGTTGCGCACACTTCGGATTTATCTTTTATCTTTGATGCCTGGATAGGTGCGATGGTGAAATTTCTCGGTTAACTAGATTTATGTGTTTTCTGATAATTTCCGCATTTTTCCACGTCCACTATCGGCATACATACTGTCAACTTGTCAATTGTGATCAAGGTTTTCAGTCGGTTCATGATTTGTACACTAGGAGGATACTTATGTATCATTACCCTCTGTATCGTTTGATCAAAACACGCAAATGCCATAGCGATTTGTACAAATATTTTATCTATTGCGTACCTGTAACATATCAGCTTCTGGTGTGTGTGCTATTGTACTCCTAGTTATTTATTACGGTTATGCATAATTTTTTCACCTTGACTTTGTTGCGATATCTGTGCCAATGGCAATACAATCATTTGTCTATGTGTATCATTTTTGCCGGCGTTTCCTGGTGATGATTTATTCGCTGACCTTTCGCAACGCGTAATCGTGGCCACAACAAATACCTAACACATTTACTTTCACTTTTTATTGTCTATATACAGAGTATCATTGAAAAGATCATTGCTACGTTCGATGAGATACGCAATCCGCGCGGATTGGTTGAAAACTCCGCGAGGACTTTGTGTGCAACGATGTCAGATCGGCGCGGGAGGCGAAAGGGCGCTGCACGTTTACAACCAATTGCAAATATCATAGCGATCGTTGTTCGGCGCACGTTTCAATTAGCCGCGGTTGTGTTTCGTTAATTAGCCAACGCGCACACGTCGACGTCGTGCCCGTCGCCAGCGGATCGCGCAAAATCGTTCCAAGTGTGAAACGACAGCGAAAAATGCGCAATTACGCTCATAATTAATCTCGAGCGTTGCGCAGTGTGTTCGCAGTAACGCTGATGCCGACCGCGCAGTTATCGCATTCGTATCTATCCGAGACGTGGACATTGCGTCGTCCTACCCGCCATCGCAAAATCCGCGCGCTCGCCGTTTAATTGCGCAACGCTACTGCGATATTAAATTTAATTAAGAGATTTTCGGCACTTGCAGATTGCATACTGATATTTCCCGCGTGTTGCACGAACGACCGCATCTGACAATAAACTCCTCCGATACGAATCGAAGTGGCCATCACGACGGCGGCGATAATCTCCGTGCGCGTTATGCCATCCCAATAAACACACTTGTCGCTATTTTACGACGAAATCTTTAATAAACTTCGCAGCGCGAGAGATAAATTCAACGCGATGGTTAATTGCCATTCCTCGCGTACCGGACGTCACTTTCGTCGGGCGTCCCGTCATATCCCGCACGCGGCGACATAAATTACGAGCCATATATTCTTCGCGCAGGTCTCGAGATAAATCCGAATCGCAACAATGTGCGGTTCTAAACAAAGCCACTATGCGTCTTGCGTGAGACCGTTTCCGAGACGTCTTTCGCGCGGCAGCATTCGAAACGGGCATCCTGGCGTGAAACACGCGCTGATTAAGCGCATTAATTTATCGCCGCGCTAATTAGTCGTCCGCTTGTTTCAGGTGAGTCTTCTTCATCGTTTGCATTATTTATCGACGGACGTCGGGCGGCTGCTCGCGCGCGCGCTCGCCGTATTTGTGCGCGACGGGTGAGTTTTATCGCTCGTCCGTTTCGCGCTCGACGAGCTCGGCGTACCGGCGGAAAACGAACGCATATCGACGTATTAATCCTCGATCGCGTCGGACAATTACTTATTTCGGCATTAACGAATATTGCGCGCGCGATATTTCGGTCTCTCCGTCTGCCAGTCGACGCTGGTGATGCGATTTTCGCCCTGCACGGTTGTCTCGCGTTATCGTCGAATTATGGCGCCCGCGACGTTTAATTCCGCGACGGCCCACGCGCGTGCGTGCGCAGGAGCGCGTTTTTGTTGCGTCGCTCGCCGGCCGGCTCGATTTGAACGGTTCGTTACAGAAACATCGCTCTTGTCGAGAGCGATAAATATCCCTCCCTCGTTTTGACGTTTTAATAGTTCCATTTATATACTAATACGGCGCGTCTCTCGGCTCGCCGGCGCTCGCGCGTCGTAATAAAGTCCGCCGAACGGCGTCGGCCGGAATAAATAAGGTAATAATGCGAATAACAATGGCGCAAACGGAAAAAGAAAACATCAACGACAGCGCCGCCGCGAGACGCGGCCGTGGCCTGCCCTTTTGCAAATAATAACGAAATCATCATATTCGCTGTCGAGCGCGGCGGCGGCGGCGGCGGACGACGACGAGGAATAAATGGCGGCGATTACCGGCGCGCGGTGCTGCGCATTTGTTTGCCGATAAGTGGGCCGGCGATGGGAGCGCGAGCTTGAACCCGCCGCGAGCCGCTCAAACGAACGCGACGACTTTTAATTCGATCCGGCGAAAACGCACGCCGCAAGATTTGCGCCTCGGATTAGGCCCTCGAAACCACTTTCGTATTAAACGCGAGCATTGCCGTCATCAATTACCGCGACTCGATTATTTGATAAGATCATTCAATTAATGTCGTAACAATAAACAAACACACCACCGGGCTCGTCATGTATGGACGCGCTTTCTCTCTTCGTCGGTGTTTGCCGCCCGGATCGACGTCTCGTCTGATTCGAGATGGCCTATTGTCTCAATCTGCGCCGCGCGAGGCGATTGCATCTGGGGAAAGTGCTCGCGTTTCTGGCGAGCCGCCGACGGCTAATGACGACACCGATTTGCGGCGTGGAGGTTCGCTCGTGCGGATAAGCGATATCAGGATGGCATTTTGCCGTGTGCGATGAAAAGCCGCCGAACGGCGCGTCGTTGGCCGGCCGCTCTTTGCGGCGACGACGCGCGATTTTGGTCCTGCCCAGGAGAGGGCACGGCTGCCGATATCGAAATTCATTATTCATGAATGCATTATTTCGAGGCGCTGCTGGAACGCACTCAACATGCGATACTGCCATCAATACTAATTAAGAAATTAACACATCGGCGCGATATATCAATTTATGAGCTGGTTCGGCGCTGCGGTATCGGTTTCGGGCTTAAATATCCACAACGAGCGTCCATTGCAAAATGGGAAATAATCAAGCGGAGATTAACACGAGGAGATAACTCGTGTTTAACAATTTTATTGGATATGACTTGTTTTGTTTTACACGCGAACGAGTGGCAGGAGTAGCGGAGAGGTTGGCGCGTAATGAACTTGAATGACTTGTTTATTGAGGACCAATTGTCGCCGACGAGTGGGGAAAGTGTTTTATTCTTTGCATACTTTCTGATGGCGGACAACCAGTCGTACGAGGCGTTTGCGCATAAAAATAACTTAATATTCGCGCTCAAGGAATGCTTGATGATTAGCGTTACGAAACAGATCACCGTGAGAAAGCACGCGTGCTTTAGAACACGCATGCGCGATGCGTTTACAATTTTCATTCAAATTCTTTGCCAGGTGCAATTATATTGTTGGATCGCGCACTTCTAGAACAATGCATAAAATAGTGAGAAGCAGTAGCAAGAAGATATTACCATTAAATCATTTTTTTCCAAGAAGGCTTATTTAATGTGAAACGTTTACATGCATATTTCATGCTGAGAAGTCTGTATATTCGTTACAGGTTCTGGAATGTTTTTTTGGAAGATTACCTGAACGCGGAAATCGGCATTGCCGGCGATCTGCAACGATTCCTCGAATGTTACCTCTCGCATTTTCTCTAAGTATAATAATGCGATCTCGAATAGAATTATAATAACAAGCAGCGCCGCTTAATCGCATGCTTGTTAGCTTAGCAGAGTGGTCGGCATGCGGCTTCGAGAGTTGATATCGTCGGCGTTCTTCCCGCCGCGCGCGCCGATCAAAACAAACATTGTTAGGGGCGACGTGGCGCGCGCCTTCGTGCCAACAGGAAGCCGTGCCCGGTCGCGGCCGGCTGAATTAATTGATTTCAATTAGCCCGGATAATGGCCGATCGTAATGTCGACGATAACGCGGCGAGGCGCAATTAATTCGCGCCTGCGCGCGGACTGCGAGAATATCACTCGCGCGAAGAACGCTGCAGCCGCTCCGTTATTTATTAATCGAATCGATTGCCGCCGCTCGCAGTTTGTGCGGCTCGCTTGGCGCTAACCGAAACGGCGAACGTTTGATTCCCGATCGATCGCGTCTGGTCGTCGGCTAATGCGCGCAAATTTTATCGTTCGCATCGCCGACGGCGCGTCGAGTTGCGCAACAAAAGCGGCGAGGCGGCTGTTAATTAGTATCAACCTAACGCACTTAATGTTCAATTTGTTTTCGCGCGCGCGCGTTTTTGCCCTCCCATCGGCGAACTCGCCTCGTCGACGCGCGGTTATTTATTGTTTAGCAAATAGGAGCGAGATGCAGTGGCGGCGCGCGAAAATTCCATCGTGCGCATGTCTGCGAGCGAGCGCCACTAATAAATCATTGTTGCTAAAAAAAAGTTATGTCCTTGCGCACGGCTCAATTTCGTCGATCGGCAATAGATCAATCGATATCTTGTACCCTTTGTGCTCGATGTTACAACGCCAGCAACGGACATAGGCCACTTTGATCTTGTTTTGCATACACTTACAGTTAACCGTAATCTTGGCATACCATGTGTCTGGCGATTTGGCGCGCGAGCTAAATGTGGCGTATTGTTCGAGGCCGTTTTGTATTGCGTCGCGCTACGTTTCTTTTTGCAGTGCGCGCGCCCGGCACGATTATAATGCGAGAAAAATTGCACCGAGGACAATCGGATGCAATCATCACGCTCGGCGCTTGCATTGTACGGCCTCTCGCGACGGCAATGTGTCGAGAGTTATTTTATTGTTGTCAATGACGCGTTGCTATTGGGTGTGATAGATTTGCGCCGTCGATCGATTATGGTAAGTCGCATATCGCGCGCGCGAGCGGCGGCGTTATTGAAGCTTAAGCTGGCTTACGTTTCGAGTTTCCTGTTCCGTTCGTTTGTAAACGTACTTTTTAACGCGGCTCGAGTGGTAGCATGCGATGTTACGATGGCCGGCGCTTGTGGCAACGAGCGAAAATATCGAAACGCGCCTGTAAACAACAAAGAGCGGCGCGACGGTTGTTTTACTGCGCGATTAAAATTTTAACACAGCTCGGAGATATGTAATTTACGAAATTAAAATTAATATTTATTATGCATAAGGTTTTTATGCGGCGACGTTTCGAGCACGGGTGCATCTTCATCGCGGTCCTTTTTCGGGCTCATTAATTTTTTCGCAACTCAAGCGCGCCGCTTCTTTTCGCGCCGCGCAGGACGACGGCGACGTCGAATCACGTTACGATTTTAATTTATAGACGGGTTAAGTAGCGTCAAGCAAAACGCGTAGAAGCTCGTTTGGCATGCCCTGAGCGCAATATGCAAATTACACGCCGCACACATCAGTCAACGTGCTTAGTGGGCATGCGCGCCGAGCTTTTCCACGCTTTGGAGTTGCGGGCCGCGCGCGCAGCGGTGAGAACCTAGCCCTAGATTTGGCAGCAATAGATAATTCTTATGGAAAATTAACATGTAAAAATTTTCAAGCGCTTATAACGCGCTTACGCAGATAATTCGTCGTGCAGTTACGCATATGTATATGTGCTACGTCTAATCGGCTTTCCATTGCATTTAAGCACAATTCGAAATTTTTTGGGCGTGTCGGTCAAAAATGACTTTAAAATAAAAAAACGCATGTCCATTTAAAATACATTGAAAATTGGCTAAAATGGCTGTAACTTGTGATGCAGACAATTCGTCGCCCAGATAAACACTGCAACATGTGTAATGTTGTATTACCTTTCGATTGAGCCTATGCACGATTTACAAATTTTTGGACCTGTCGGTAAAAATTAATAATAAAGTAAAAAAATTGTGCTCTTTTAAAACACATGTTCATACGAACTAAATTGTTTGCAACTGTTCATGTAGACCATTCGTCGCCGCCTTAAAAACATATTTAGAATCTACATTTTATTGAGTTTCAAATGGTGGTAAGCTTGATTTGATATTTTTGGGGCGTGTTAGTCAAAGATGACATCAAATGATCGACTACGTGTACATGTGAAGCCAATTTTGGACCTCAAAAATCGGTAATAACTTTTTATACAATAAATTTGTCGCCGCCTTATATACAGATTTAGAATCTACGTTTCATTACCTTAGCAATGGTGCTAAACATTGTTCTAAATTTTTTGGGCGTGTCGGTCAAAATTAACTTAAATATAACAAAATTAGCTGTAGAGTACATCCTGTAACTTTACGACAAAATTATAACTGCACGTATCTGCGTAAGCGCGTTATAAGCCCTTGAAAATTTTTACATGTTAATTTTCCATATTTTACATGCAACCAAATCTAGGGCTAGGATCTCACCGCTGCGCGCGCATATAACTTGCTGCTGCGCGGTGCCTAACGCAACGAGGTGAAATGATATTTTCAATGCATTCCGCCGAAATTAATATCGCGCCGATAAAAACGTCCGATGCGCTAATGCGTTTTCGAATCGGCATCAATTTCAGCGCCATCATATTCGCGAATTTAAGCGCTCGTAAACGACGCACTGCCTGAAAGTCGAACGCGCCGTACGTAAATTTGCGCGCGCGTTTCGCGCGATCGTCGTTCGAGCGGCACTTCTATTTTAATTGATGGCGACCGAGGTGGTTTTTTGCCATTCGCCACGCTTGTTTGAGCGCCGCGCCGGCGCACGAACTGCGACTTTCCGCCGGGGAAAAAATGCGCAGCGAATTTTTCGCCGGCGCGCATCCCGAACATCCAATAACCGTAAACAACATTGTATTCACTTACGCGGTAGCTATAAAGATGCGCTTTTTTTCATGCAATGAGAGATGGCGTCGCGTCGGCGCTGCCGTTTTCCGATACGGATACTTTTTAGCCGTAAAATCGCGCCGCGCAAGAAACGGCGACGGGACCGCAACGATCGAATAAATAAACGCGACGGCGACGCATTTAAGATTTCTGCGTGCGAGCGTAGAAAATCGAGGAAGGCTTGGCGGGCGCTGGACACAAAAAAAAAACAACAACACCGACGTAGAGATTCCGTCGAGTTTTACAAGAATTCGCGTGGAAAAATGCGTGTAGCTTGCGACCGGGAGCTGGACGTCAAGCGTATTGGTTCATATTTTAATTTTTTCCGCGCGCGTTTCTTGCTTTTATTCATTACCTCTAGGAAACCGTTTCGTCCGACGTCGCCAGACGTCGGGTCCGCGAGCGAACTTTCAGTCCGTTTCGTACGTATCTTAATTACGGTGCACCTCGTTTAATTATAGATCCACACGCGGGCGCGCATGATAAAAATAAGTGGAAATGATTATGTTGTCCGGCCCAGCTTTGTTTTCGAGCGTGCCGTTATTTAACAAGACATGTATCAAATTCGGCTATCGTTGTTATCTTCCTTCTATATAGTTTTTTTTAAATGAGATTCAAAGGTTTTGCCCATTGTTTGCGCACCGCGCCGCCGCTCGAACGTGTCACATCTTATTATAAAATAATTACGCTAATCACACGCTTGCTTGCCGCCCGACGGGCAACGTTCGGCCACAAACTAACGAGGTTGAAGGCTTCGCCTAAAAATTCGCTTCCTCCCGGCCGGAGGGAGGCGTTCCGGACGTGCGCACGTACGGAATCGCCGTCCATGCGGCTAACAACGCACCGGATACTTTTAGTTTGCTCATGTTAATTACTCGTGTTTGCTAGTTCATGCCGCGACGTGCCGCTAAATAAGGAGGCGGCGGACAAATACAAATTGTCAAAGTGCGTGAACGCGTCGGTCGACGGTTCCCAGTATTGTGCGTGCTAGCGTAATTTGAATTTTATGCGCGAGATCAGACGTCACCGCAATCTAAAAAACGGTGCAACAGCGTGTGGAATGCGCCGCCGGGCGGAGGATGTAATTACGACGTAGGCGAGGCTCGACAGCCCAAATCAAACAAACGAATTAGACGAAAACTCGTACGTCGTGAGCCGTTTCGGGCGACACCGAAAGGGCATTAACTAATTGCGGCGTCACCGTTCGCCTGCTTTTTCGGATTGTTGGGCTACTCGCGCCACGTGTCGGTTGGATTAAACTCGATTGCCCATTATCGGGCACACGCGAAGGGTTACGATACGACAGGCCGGCGAAGCGCGCGCTGCGCTCCGAATTGGTTCTTCTCTGCTGCGCTCTGCTCGGCGGACGCGAAGAAGTGCTCCGGATGGAAGGGCGGCGCGCCAGCGTCCCGCGGCGCGCGGACAGTTCCATAACTAGTCGGAATATTAAAATCGCGCTTGCGCGCGGTTTGATATCTTCATCGGGCCCTGCCAATGCGGTTCGTTCCGATCGCGCGCGCGCGCGCGATAAATTATCACGACGCTCGGGACATTTGTTCGCCCGGATTTATAGGCGGGGTCGTTAAGCGACTGTTGATTAAACTTTCGACATGCTCGGACGTGACCCGGGCGTTTCGTTAATTTGGGCGGCGGCGCGCGAAAAACGCTTAATGGCCCGTTGTTGCTGTTAAATGGCGCTTGGTTAAACGACCGACCGCGGCAATTAGTTATATCGCGTCGTTGATACCCTCGGCCGAGGCTAACGCCGCGTGCGCGCCGAGGGTCGTCCGACTCTCCCGCGACCTCTTTTTATCCTCGCCTGCGTTTTTTTTTCTTTCCTTCTCTCTTTCTTAATTTCGGCTTTGGCGCATCTCTTGAATGAACAAGCATCGCTTTCATAACGAGACACAAACAGGCCTATGATGCCGAAGAGTCAAGTGGCGGCCCTCGACGGAGAAGAAGAAGATGGACGCCGCGGACGGACGGACCACGCCGGCCGTCGGGAACGCGCAACACACACGTTTAGGGTCAATCAAGTTCAGATTATGTTTTAGAATCTGTTATGTTACTCGAGTGCGACGTGATGCGATGGCGCGTTGTTTCTGCTCGCCGCCGTGCCCACACTCGGCGACGCACGTTCGAGAACCGCACCATTATTCAACGTTTGAATTCCTCGTTGTTGCTTATTCATGCCCATATTCCTAATATTATGACGTCCGAGGGGCTTGTGGATGCTCGACGCGTGTGCAAGTATCGCGGACGAGGCATGGTGATGACATGGTGTTTTTTTCACGTCTGCTCGGCGTTCTTTTTTTGTTCCGATTTTGTTTATGTGCGAAAGTGTAGAACGGAATTTCTTCGATTCAATTAAGATTCCGCTCTCGTTTCGCGCAGGGCCAAGTTTTTTTGTTTTGCTTTCTTTATTTCGGAACGGCCGAGAACAAGTACGCCCGGCTTGGTCTGGTTGTCTTTCGGTAATAATGACGTACGTCGCACGGGAGGGCATTATCAAAAAATAATAGCTTGCGTCGGCACGGGCGGACCAGACCGTTTACGAGAAAATGTTGCGGGCACCATTTTTTTTGTACGAAAGTCTAATCAGCATTTAAATCAACATTGTGTGCGCGCCGGGCACGAAGGAGGTGTGCAACGCACGTTTCTTAATCGCGCGGTGGTCATTATATGCGCATTAGGCAGGGTGGAACCGAAATCGAATTAAGGTCTTGAGCGAATGTCAATCTTCCAACTTCCTGGGAATCATTCACAGGGCGGTATGGCTCGAAGTCAAGGCGTCGCACACGATTATGTCCGATACTCGAATGTGAGCGAACCTTTTCGGCTCCGGCGGATCCTTTGTGCTCTGCTCTTCATCGTGCCCATCGAGGGCTCGCGTTACGGTATGCTCGTTCGCGGTTCCTCGGCAACGGACGGTGTTGCATCGCTTCGGGTGGTGTGCCATTCGTTCTGTGATATTGGTGCCGACGTTGATGCCAATTCGCCAAGTTGGCAGTCCGAAGTGGCAGGCCGAGAACAGTCGCCGTATCGTATCTCGGCCCCGGAACGATATCGCGCCATTCTTGCGCCGCCGCCGCGCGCGCGCGCGCCACGGTCACGGCCAGTTTGCATTCCGTTCGGCGGCGAGCGATGTTGGCACATTGTTCCTCTCCGTACGTGCGAACGGCAGCGAAAAGTTGCGCGCGCGCAATTAAATGCATCGCCGCGATCGTAACAGTACATTTGGCACCGGAATCGAAAATCGATTCCGCCCGCGTGCGCGCAACAACAAACAATCATAATTTAGCAAAAAGCTAGTTTACAGCTACTCCAGTTAATAGGCGGCCGAGGCGATGCGCTAACAGCGTAACGACTCGCCCAGCACACCCGGGCGCACCGGTATTTATAATGCAACAATGATGACTGTAATTTGCGCTCAAATTGATAAGTAATATTCCGGCCGGAGAGCGCCGACCGTCTCGTGGCGCGGCCGGTCTGCGAAAAAAGGCGCGACGCGATCGTTGGAAACTGTTAACAGTTTGTCGGGCGGATTGAATACTGCTGGTCTGATTAAGGCCGCAGAGCGGCAAGTGTGAAGTGGAAATGCAATTTGTTTTCTTTTTTTTATTGTGATTTTTGCAGTTGTAAGACGCCGGGTCATCATGCGCCAGTGCGTCAAACCGTTATGACATGATGCGCCATTGTTTTAGCGCAAGCATCGCCAAATTTGTCGTGGCTGGTCGGGTCGAAGGTGTCCTGCGATCGCGGCACGACGCCGTCATTTCCTGCGAGTTCGTCGTAATTAAACGGCGGCGGGCTTCGTAATTATTCCGCCGCGTTAAATATGCACAATACGAATATAACGCCGGCGCGTCTCCCACCGCCGGACGACCAGACCGACGCGCGACGCCCGGCCGTCTGGGTTACATTGTTTGCGCGTCGTGCGTGCATCCGATTCTGAACAATATCACTTACCCGACGCGCCGGCCGCCGCTTTGTGCTCGCACTTAATTCTTCGCGATAATAAGAAAACAGAAGCGCGACGAACGGACGGCGGGTGGCGGCGGCCGATGGGAAGCGACGGCGCGAACGCACACGTAGCACCTTCGGACGAGCAATAATAATCTGATAAAAACAACAATCATTTCATCATTTGTCACAGTAAATTTTAAATTTTCTGCTCAAATTCCGTTCGGCTATAATGCTTGGACATTGTTGGCGTTGGTTTCACATTGTGCACCCGCTGGTTATCCACTTACGAAGAGTGATGGGAATTGTCGTTCTCTTTTTTAATGAACTACACAATAATTGTAATTTTAATTATTCGAAATAACTTGTAATAGTCCGGATTCCAGAAAAATATTGTAACACTTTACTGTGTCGTTAAACATTCACACTGTTAAACCTTCCCATAAATTAATTGTGATTTTCTGTGCGTTGGCAGCTCGATATATTCGATAAATAATTTTAATATATTGAGTTGGGTAATAAGTAATGAACGTTTTATTTTAAATTACCAAATATAACATTTTTCATCATATATCAACAATTTAATCAATTCTATATGCTCTTTGCTGTTGCTAACTTCTTTCTAAGGCATCTAAATTGAGAAACGTTTAAATGTATTAAATGAAGCTTTCGTAACGAGATAGATGTTTAGTTTAAACGCTCATTACTGATTGCTTCATCTAATAGTTTATTTTAGAAAATATGAAGTATTGGGTTGAATAATAATTTCTTTTGCAACCCTGCCGTCTTCATTTGTTAACATTCGTTGAATCTAGGACAGCCGATTTCTGACAAAAGGACATCGAGAAACTAATTAAAATGATTAAATCATTACTATATTTTATGCGGAATTATTGAATTTATATTAAAAATAAGAATGCACTTATTATTTATTACTTCCCTCGATATAGTTAATTTTCTTCCATATTTCTCTTCATTTTGAATGGCTAATTTG
>JAODGE020004402.1:0-42675 GCA_027574965.2 Ecitophya simulans
CTAGCGTTTTGAGTGCTATTTGCTTGTAGTTTGCAAGGAAACGTGCGAATTTCGTCGATTTTGAGCGAATTACGCCGCTTTTGCCTGCTTTCAGCGAATCTCCCACACCCGCCGGCAGAAACGGCGTCTCCCGCCAACCCCAAGCGGCTCCCCCCGCCTCGCCCGCCCCCCCCCCCCCCCCCCCCCGCACCCCGCCGCCGTCGGATGATCGACGACGAGAAAGCGACACGTACGAGGAACATTTTCGGTGTCGAATCGAATGCGCGACGTTTCGGAGATGTCGGAGAGCGCGCCGATATCAGCACATCATCAATTATTGCACAAGACGTATTCAGGTGGTGGCCGGCGTATGGTAAAGCGCGCAAGTTGCTCCTCGGGATAGCTGATGCCCGGCGCCTCGACCCACCCCCGCCCTCCATATATTTATATATCTCTCTATCTCTCTCTCTCTCTATATATATTTCTATATATATATATACCTTTTCCGCGCGTTCGCGTTTAAATAAATAAATAATTAGAGCAGACGGCGGACTCAGGTGTTGCTGTTCAGCAGGGACTCTATACTGAAGGGGTTGGGGCGGCGACTCTTGTCCTCGTGCGAGCCGGCGGTGAGGTCGACGCCGGCGTCCGTCACCGGCGGGTAGGCGTCGCCGCCGCTGCCGTTGAGGTTCTCGGACTCGGCGCCGCTGTCGCCGACGACGTCGATGTCGCTGTCGCTGTCGAGGACGTCGGCGCCGCGCTGGCTGAGGTAGTCGCGCTTGAGCGCCACCAGGTCGACGGCGAGGCCCTTCGCGCGCAGCTTGCGCGCCTGCCGCTCCAGCGTCTTCTGCAGCTTCTTGCGGCGGCGCGCGCGTTCGCGGGCGCGCAGCTCGTTGGGCGGGATCGGCTCGCCGGAGCAGGACTGCGGGTGGGCGTTGTGCGCCGGCCGGCCGGGGCCCTTCTTCGTGTGCTCCTTCTTGCGCCACTTGGCGCGTCGGTTTTGAAACCACACCTGCAACGAAAACACGCGCACGTTATTCAGCGCCGCTCGCCGCGCGCACCTTCTAATCGTCGCCGCCCCCGGCGGCACAGCGTTTGGCGGTGGGTCGAGAAATTTCGTGCTTTTCGTGGCGTCCGCGTCTCGTTTCGAGGAAAAATATTACACATTCGACGGGATTATGCGCGCGCGCGCCTGAGCCTGAGCCAAATCCTTCCGCGATGATGAAGCCGTTACGAGAAAAGAAGAAAAAGAGAAGAAGAAAAACACAACGAACGCCGAAAAAGACGCGCGCGCGCGCAGCGCCCGATGTCTCGCATCGGCCCGACATGAATGTCTTCATAAATCTTCACGAAATGAAGTTATTAACTATAGCATATGCGCTCGGGCCGTGTTCGTGCGCTCGCGCGCCTCTTCGTCGTGTATTTCGGACGCATCGCGCGCAGTGAAAAACAATATTTACACCACATTCGGGCAGGCCGGCATATCATGCGCGATTAAGCGAACGCGCGCGAGAAGACGGACGTCGGCGGCCCGCGCGCAGATAGAGAAATTGATGCGCGATCAACGCATTTTAATTGCGTAATAATAGCGCCGACCGCAGAGGCGTCTAATTAGCGGTAATCGCGGGTCGGCGAGTGAAAAAGGCCCGCAAGAAACGCAACGTCGCTCGTCGACGTTTTCGGTTCGGACGCGATTAAATTCGTCGACGTCGCGCGCGCGCGCGCGGTATGAAGTCATCAACCTTAACGCAATCAATTTGTATGTATATATCCGTGCGAAATGATGCCGGGCAGGCGCGCGCCGAGGGCGAGAACGCAGCGCCGCGGCCGCAATTTCGTCGGCGCGGCGCCGAGCCCGTGACTCATCCGCGCCCGGCCGCCGTTTTCGCGGGCGGAAAATTCGAAAACGATTGAACACGCCGCCTCGTCCGGCCCCGCGCGCCCAACGACTGGCCACTACACGCCGACAAGAAATACGACCAACACGCCCCCCGAATTACCATGTTAATTATAGTGGTTGCGCCTAACACGCGTGTATGCAACACACGGCTCGGCGCTGCGTCAATCCGCGCGCGATCGAACGAACGGGCAGGTTGTTCGCCGCCGCCGCCGCCGCCGCCGCCCCCGGATCCACCATCGGCCGGCCTGGCGTGTTCGAACGCAATATGCATTATCATCGCTATCAATTTTCCGCGTTCGCGGAGTTTTTCGCGCGGCGCGCCGCTGGTTCCGATTACGAATTCGCAGTTTGTGACATGCCTCGAGCAGCAACACGACGTTCGGTGATCCAAATCGCCCCCCGCCCCTCACCCGCCGCCCGCCGCCGACGGCTTTCTTCGGCCGCGCGCGCGTTTTTCACGACGCCAACGAGGGAGTTCGCGTTTCCCGCGCGCATGAATCGTGCGGCTTCGCGTGCTTCCATCAACGCCAGGGTATCGTTTTTAATTAG
Organism: Ecitophya simulans; assembly: GCA_027574965.2. NCBI lineage: Eukaryota > Metazoa > Arthropoda > Insecta > Coleoptera > Staphylinidae > Ecitophya > Ecitophya simulans. Next base: position 2,429 of record JAODGE020004402.1, read on the forward strand.
TTCGGGGATTGATTCTCTTTTAAACGCCGAGCGCCAACCGGCGGGTGGCGAACGAGGGGAAAGTTCGCGCTTACCCGCGTCGGACGCAAATTGATAAATATCGTAATATCGCGTATCGTAATTGTCGATATTTCGCGGGCGTAATATTAACGCGTCGATAACGCGCCGCGACGTCGGCGTCGTCGGCGTTTCGCGCGCAAGGATGTCGTTCGCGGGCGGCGTGCTCGGCGCGATAAGGCGCCGCGCGATAACCGACCCGCTCGGATTTATGCACTCTTTCGGCGCGCCGCCGCTTCTTATCGCCGACGTTAATTGCTCGCCGGGGCGCGCGCAATTAGCGCGCCGACCGCCGCCGCCGCCGCCGCCGCCGCCGATTTACGATTTTCACTCCATTAGCGCCGTCGCGATCGGCCGGCCGCGAAACAATTAAAAATGATTAAGCAATCAATTTCGACTCCGGCCATGCCGTCTCTGCGTCGATCTGCATATCTTGCGCCCGCCCCTTCGGCGCGTCGTTTCGTTCGGCCGGTCGCGCACCTCGTTTATCGTTTTCTGCAAACGCGCGTCGTAATTGTTCGGCTCGTCGGCGCGCGTGATCGTCGACGGCGGACGAAATTGAACGCATCACGCACCGCGCCGTATTAATAATAAATTTCCGCGCCGGTTTCGTTTCTAACGAGCGACGCGCTCGTCCGCCGCCGCCGCGCCGGCCACAATTATCATTATTAACGTTCGACGTTCCGACGTTCCGCCGTTCCGACGTTCCACCCGAAGCGAGAAGAATCCGTCGTCGCGCCGCCTTCGTGCATCGCGCCGACGAATAATTAACTTCAATAATATGCCTTAACAAGGTAATCACCGCTTACAATTCAATTATGCGCCAACAACGCTTGTAATGAGATTCCGTTAATTAATAAATTAAAGTCGTGAATTGCCCACGCGGTGATTTCACGTGTTGCCGCATTTTTCCGCTGGCTAATCATAGTAATAACGACGGAAATTAATTCTCGGACGCGGCGATTCGGCGGCAATCTTGACGCGGCTCCGATTGCCGCCGCTCGCGCCTTTATTATTTCCCCATTTCTGTAAACGCCGCCGGGGGACGCATCCGGCCGCGGTCAATATAAATAATCCCGCCGGAGCGGCAGAAGGACGGGGTGGGGGGGATGCGTCGCGTCCAATATGCGCACGAGACGCATCGACGTGCGGCGCGCACGAAGTGGGTGCGAAGTGGCGGCCGGGGTCGAGGGAGACGTCGCCGACGCGACGATCTCTGCGCCGCGAGACTCTTCGGCGGCGGCAGACGGGGGAAGGGCGAATGTCGATCTTAAAGCCGAGACGAAAGCTGCCGCGGGGTATTTTTCGGTCCGAAGGGTCGCTCCTCGGGGAACTATCGGCCGATTCGTTTATCGTATAAGAACTAAGCGCGGCATATGCCCGAGAGTTCGCTCGCACGGCGCGAATATGAATTTTATTGTGCCAAAGGTTGATATTCAAAGATATTCAAATTTTCACCTCGATGCTCTCGCGCCGCAGCGACGAAATCGCGCGGAAAGTCGGGGCAAATTGAAGGGAAAAGCGCCGGTTGCGCGTTCTGCGCGATTCGGTTCGGATCGCGACGTGTTTCTTTCTCTTTCGTTTTTTTTTTTTCATTCTCTTTTTGTTCTTCGCTCTCGGGCCGCGTTAATAGCGCCGCGATGGTAATGACTGCGATTTGTCGAGCGCACGTCGAGCGCGCACACGAAATTTGCATTTTTATCTAAGCCTCTCGTGCCCGCGGCCCGTGCGGTGGTTAATAAAAGAGAAGTGCACATTAAATTCGTATTTGTATCATGACGTTTAATGACTTTATTTAAGAGGGTAATAACCGGTTGTTTCGCATTGTAAATATTGATTGGGACGACGCCGTCGTCGGCGCGCGCACGCGAAGCGCCGCCGCGCCGCGCCGAGGCCGGGGCGCCCGGCAATCATTTTCGAATCAATCTAAATCGCGCCGTCGTCGCGGCGAAAGGCGGCCGCGGAGGCCGCGCGCGCGTACGCACCGCCACGCGACTCTCTTTGAGGTCCAGCCGCATCGCGAGCGCCTCGCGCATGAAGACGTCGGGGTAGTGGCTGGCCATGAACGCCCGCTCGAGCTCCTCCAGCTGCCAGCTGTTGAAGTTGGTGCGACTCCTTCGGCGCTTCGACGCCGCGCTCTCCGAGTCCGCCTCGTTGCTGCTGCCGGCGCCTCCTGCAACCAGAAAACACAAGCGGCTTTTATCACAACGGCCACTGCGGCGCGCGCGCATCAATCGCTTATCAATCGCGCCGTTAACACCCGCTCGTAAACGGCGCGTTTATTTTGAAACTAATTCGCCGGCCGTCACATCGGCCGGCCGTAAAGACGAATTTACGACTCCTTCGTCGGCGCGCGCGCGCGTGCGCCTTACTCGTTCGTTCGCCGTCCGGCGATGATGTCGAAATTAATTTGGCTTCGCAGACGACTGAAAAGCATCCGCAAATGCCAACAATCCGCCAGATTTCATCGGTCGACACTCCAAGACGCGATTATTGTTGACAACTTCATTCTCGAAAGCCCGATTCGTACACAATGCCGTGGACTTAGTTTGAGAACGCTCGCGGGATTTCTCGTCGCGCACGCGCTCTAAATTTCCTCGACGCTTGCGATGCTCGGATCGCACACAATGGCGTGCGAACGCGAACGCGACCGACGGATCGATTGATTAATTGACACGTAATAAACTTGATTTGTCGCTATCTCTACAAATCGCTTTACAAATTGCCTTGTTTGTTTCTTGCGCGCCGGCGGGAATAAAGCGGCCAGTATCTGGCGTTCCGGCGACCGAAGGCTGCTCGCGACGGCCGATAACGACGCGCTTGCGCGTGCCGCGTGCGATAAGCACGATTGAAATCTTCGCGTTCCAGTCAGCGCTTCGCGATTGTCGCCGGACGGACAAACGAACCAACGAACAAACATCGCGTTACGTGTGGCGCTGCGCGCCGGTTTGGTGGACGGGCGAAAAAGTGCACGCGCGCGCTCGTAAAAGTCGCGATATAATTCATCTCGGCGCGCGCGTCGGCGCAATCCAATTCGGCGCATTTTCATTTCCGTCCGCGCGATAAACGCGTCGCGTCCGTTGACATTTTCTATTAAGCATAAATCTGCGATGATGCACGGCGTGTTATCGCGGAACCTTCTCGGCGACCGCCGGCGCCGCGAGCGGCGGACGGAATCTCGGAAACAAATTGCCGCGCTGCGCAGACGCGCGCGCGCGCGCGCGATATGGAATAATTTACAACATATTTCGCGATGTTGCCGGATAAGCCGCGGTGAAATTGATTGAACGCCGTCTAGATGCTATCGCGCGCCGGCATTTCAATATCCAATCCGATAGGAAACAATCGGGTTCGCGAATGCATTCGCGCGCGTCGGATAAGGATTTAGAAGTGTCGTTGGCGCGCGCGCGCGGGGAAAACAATCGGCGTCGGTGCCGCGCAAAGTCGGCGCTTTTCGACCGAACTCTTCGAACTGATGCCCGCCGCGACGGCGCAATTTGCCAACTCATCCATTCGGGGCGGCACGATCCGCAAAGCATGAAATATGTATCGAGATGTCGGCGGCCGACAAACGGAAGAATGCCCTCGAACAAAACCCGCGTAGAACAAACGGCGCCGACGTCGGCGTCGGCGGCGACAGTGCGAAAATTGCATTCCTCTCCGATCCGGCTCCCCGGCCGCTCGATTCAATTCGATTCTATTCGCTCTCCGATTTGCGTTCGCGTCGCGAAGATATCGAGTTAATTGAAAATTAAGCGGCGGCGCAACTTTTCGGCGTCCGGCTTATCGCCGGTCGCGTGCACGACGACGAATTGAATCCGATACGTCCGATACATCAAATGATGCGGATTCGACTAAATATTATGCTCCTATCTTACGTCCGATGCGCGACTCGACGGGAAGGATGCGGTCCCGACAATTCAATATGCAATAAAGTTCGCATTGTTTTCCCCCGACTGATTGCGGCGAAACGGTTTTCGTGGGCCGGCAGTTCGTCCGTCCTCGTCGGCGCGGCGCGTGTAATAAAGATGTTATGCTAATAATGCGTTCGCCCCACCGGGTTATTAACCATTTTCAGATTGATCAAATTGATATAAACTCGCCGTGCGGTTTATTTAATAACAGTTCTTAATACTTTTTTATGTGCTTTTCCACATATCGATGTCCGAGCGCCGAGTGGTGCCGGGAAGCGCTGTCCCCCGGGTGGGTCTCGCCTCCCTCGACGTGCGGCGCGACGCGGAATCAAGATGTTGCGCGGCCCGACAGCTCGCCAACATTATCGCATTCAATTCGCGGCGATCGGCCGGTCACTCCGCGCGCCGCCGCGAGACGCAGAGGGCCGCGCCGTGGCGCGCCGAGGCCGGTCCGCGGCGCGGTCGTAATTTTGCATAATCGCCCCCCTTTCGCAATTTACATTTCGCATTCACGGCGGCGTCGGCCGCGCGCGCGCGCGCGCAACCGCCTGGCCTTTTTGCCCAATCCGCGCCGCCGTTCGATTATATAACACGATATCGTCGTGCAATTCGGCGCCGCGCTGCGAGCGTCGCGCATTAACATAACTGCCGCGCGCCGGAATTTAATTAAGTCGCGCGGCCGGCCGCGCGATCGTCGATCATTTAGATTATTTGCTTCTGCGTCCTCTCTGCCACTCGGCGCGACTTTTACAAATCGTTTATCGATCGCCGACATCGTCGTCGTCGTCATTATTAGCGAACCGCCGCGATCGCTACTGCGATCCAAGGTCACCGAACGCCACGCAAAGGGTGTGTATGTTGCGGCGAGGAGCTTAAAGCGTAATTTATGCGCTCGAAGGGCTGTTTTGACAAGTGCCCAGCACGACACCGCCGAACGACACCGTGACGTCGGTTTAATGCGTGTTACTTAATTGTAATGTCGGCGTTCCTCCGGTGCTGTGATTGCGATCAATCGCGCGGCGGCGCGATAGAAATGCGCCGACTTGGGCGATCGTCCCCCACTTACCTAAAACTCGTCTCGCACTCTCGGCCCGTTCGCGTCTCGGCCGAATTCGTCTCTATTCGGCCCGCTCGCGCAGTTCTAAACTGTGCGATAAAATGCTAATCGGGCCATGGACAAGTGCATGTGCAAACGTGACCAAATCGCGCCGGCATGCATGACGATAACGACGATTATCTTCGTTCTTCTCTCTTCGTGCCGAACGAGGCGTCTTCGCATCTTCGCATCAGTGCCCGTGCTGGCGGCGACGTGATCGACGTGACTGACTGTGTTCGGAATTCGTCTTGCGCGTTCGAATTGAAATCGAGCGCCGCCTTATCGATTTCGGTTAGCGATCTGTTAGCGCCGGAACGCCGACGGCACGCGACGCGGCTTTCTCAATCGAAGCGAACAAATCATAAGCCGACGCGCGTCGAACCGAAAAGCCAAATCGCCGACAACGAGCAGACAACAAATTGCGTGCAATCCGCGCCGCGCAATTACACGCTCGCCCGTCATTTATATTGTCCGCGTCATTGCGTATCGCGCGCGCACCTGTGCCGGCGCGTAATTAAATTACGCTCGCGATTAATGCGCCCGCTAATTAGCGCCCGGCGATTAATCATAGCCGCGCGCGCGGTTTCCGGTCGCGACCTAACTGAATTTCATTCGCGCGCGCGCGCCTACCGCCGCCATTTGCCGGCGCCGCGACTGAAAACAAATGCAAGGCACAAATTCCGAACACACGCACACACACACACACACACAGCGCAGCGCGAACGTGGGCGAAACTTTTAGGAACATCGTCGTCGAGCGTCGAACTCAATGCGCCGCCCTCGCCGCGATCGCGGGCGAATTAAATCTCAACTCCCCGGGGGTGGCGCGCGCGCGGCGAGAGAGACCGACACAAAAAAAGAACGAACGCACAAAAAAAAAGATGTCACGCCGCGGCGCGCCTCGTTGTTTGCGCCTTAATTAATTTCCGTGTCTCGGGTTTGTTCGCCGTCGGTTTTTTATTCGCGCGTTTAACGGCGTCGTGTTTTTTTTCGTCGTCGTCGTTGTTGTTTTTCGTTTTGTTTTCGCCCGGGCGCGCGCCGCCTCCTTTTAATTCGCTTGTTTCGGTCGCGGATTAACGGCACCCGGGCGGGTTGCGCATAAAATAAGTTTAATGCAGCGTTAATGAATTCGCCCTTTGTTTGGCGCGTCTAATAAGGGGCCGAATTAGAGTGGTAATAAATATGAGCGGACGGACCGCCCGGCACGCGGTAACAAGGCGCAAAAAGGGTTGTCGCGAGCGAGCGAACGAGCGACGTGATGTAAGTACTGGTTGCTCGACGCGCCCGCACTTGAAATTCGAGGGGGACGCTTGAATGTGAGTTTCGTGTATCTCTTAATTTTATTCGCCCGCCGTTCGTGCCGCCGCCGCCGCCGCCGCCGCCGTCGGGTAATTAAGAGTAATGGCGGTTTTTGGGCGGAAAAAGCCGCTCATTGCCGTTGATAATTCGCCGAATCGAGTCGCGAGGGTGACGCGCGGACCGGCGCGACGATGATTTATAATCGCGTATTAGGCCACTTTCGGCATCAACGCCAACGTCCCGATTCGTTCTATGCAATAATAATAGAGTTTGGCTGGTAAACGGCACCCGCGGGAGTGATATCTCAGACGGCGTCCACCCTCCCGGCAGCGGAGCCGCGCGCGCTTAACCAGATACAAGTCGAACGCGTGTTTACGCGCGACGAACGCCGAAAAATCAAAGAGCTCCCCCTCGCCGCCGCAACGGGGACGGCCGCGCGCCGCCTCCCGGCGAAAACTCAATTTACCGCCACATTATAACCGAGCGCATTGGCTCCATAGCCGTCCCTTTAGTTAGAAGTGGTGTGTGAAGGGACGCACGCACCGCAACGCAGCCACCCCAACGCGCGCGTCCAGATGGGGTGTTTTCGTCGGCGTCGGCGTCTCTCTCCGCACGGGAATGTTCGGCCGCCATAACTCTCCGTCGGCGCGTTTTCAACGCGTATCAACGAATATTAGCTTCGGATTACCGTTAATCTAATATTTACTCCTTGCTCGCTTTGGCGCACGCCCGCGCGCGTGCGCCGTGTTTACGCTCGCGTGTTTGCGTTGCCATCGCTCGCCCCTCGCGGTCGGCGCGCGCCGCGACGCTTTAAAGCGACACCGCGCAAAGTGCTTATTCATACGCGCCGCGTTCGTTCCGGGGGCTCGCGCCCGCAAATCCACGGCGGCGGCGGCGGCGGCGGCGCGAATTAAGCGGGAGCGAACGGAGGCGCTCAATTACGAACGTGCAGCGCCCGCCGCCGACGATCGGATTTCGTGGCCGTCGCTTCCGCGATACAGTTATAATTAATTGATCGGCTACGCGCGTCTGACCCAGAATTCGACTTTGCGTCGCGCGGCCGCGCGCATTAGGCGAGATTTAAGATGCCTCGCGAGCGTTAAATATTTGATCGACTTAAGGAGCACCTTAAGCTTCGCCGAAGACGGAACAAATAAAAACGCAGTTTACGACTTCTAATAAGTTTCGGTTCGGCGCGGCGCGCAGCGCTTAAAGCTCGCCGTGCGTATTTTTCGTGTTTTATTCCTCTGTTTGTGGCGTTTAAGGGATTATTAAAATTCCAGCGGCCGCTGCCGGTGCGTCTCTCGCCGGGCGCGTCCTCGAGCCGTCTTAAGCGGCGCGCGGGCGAAAGCTAAAAGGCGTAACTAAAGCGCCTTTGTGGCCCGACGCGCTTTGTGTCGGCCGGCGAGTGGCGCGCGCCCGACGGTCGACACCTCGACGGGGCCCCGCGAAAAATAATGTCGTTTCTTCGGCTCGTTCGCGTTTATTGACTCTAATTGAGTTCTTCGTTCCAGCGCGCGCGGTTTATTGAATTTCCACGAACGGCCCGGCGCGTCCGTGCCGGCGCGTTTAGTTTGTTTTCGACTAATTCCACGTCGGCGCGCGCGCGATCGCGACGCCCAATTCGCGCGACTCGGAAACGTTTCGCGCCGCGTAATCCCGTCACGTCGTAAAGAAACCGCTTAGGTTTTCGGACCGCGACGCAGGCCGATAATTTATAGTAAGATGGCGATGATGATATCAGCGATAGGAGCTTGCGCTGGGATTAGAGTTGCAGCGAAACGCGGAGGATTTGCATACACAACGCGGTGCTGGTGCGGGCGCGCACCCCCGTTTGCCACACAGTGGACGTCGTCGATGCGCACCAGTCGCATATTCTTCCGATCTAATTAGGCGACTCGCAGCGAGCCCCCAATTAAGAACTTCTCACGGACACACGCACGCACGCACACGCCAGACACCAGTTTACAACCGCATGCATGTCGCCGCATTAGCTTCAACATTTATCACAATTACATTTACATTAACGCGGAGTTAACAAGGTGACAAACCGTACGTGACGGCGTGCGCCGGGGCAAATACATTTGATCGCGATGCCGGCCAGCCCTCCCGCCGTTTAACGATTCATCGCCGACTTGATTTTACGGTCGCGCGTCGCGCATTCCGCGACGAAAATCGCTCCGGCGCGCGCGATTCGCCTCGACCGAGTGCGCGCGCGTTCGATTCGATCGCGACTATTGCGATCTCGTCGCATGCGTCGTTACGACGCGATAACGAACGCTGCACAAAACGGCCGGGCGTCGAGGGAAACGCTCCGTCCGTCTGCCGAATAATTCACCCAGCCGGCGGCGCGAATCGCGCGACTGCGGCCCGCGCGCCGCGTTGGTGAAATGCGCCACGAACGCGTCGCCGCACGCACGAACAATGGAAAATTATAATTTACAATTAATTTATAGTTCGCGCCAACGGAACAATCCCAAACCGCAAATAATAACGCAATTAATTCCGGCCGACGCGGCGGCTTGCGTTTGTCAAATTTCGGCACGCCGGCGCAAGCGCGTTCGAGTCACACGCGAAGACGCCGACGTTTAATTAACTTGTACAATCTCGCAGTTTTTGACGGCGCGCCACAAAGACGCAATCAAGTCGTCGCCGCGGCATAATCCGCGATATTAATTAGAATTTTAATTGCGCGCGGCGCGACGCGACGCGACGGTGGTAGCCGGCGTTATTAATTGATTCCGCGCGATTTCGCGTCGCGCGGCGAACGTGTGCGCGCGCGGACGGGCCCTTTCGACGCGCGTTTTCCGGACGCATTCCTGCGGGCGCGGCGCGGCGCATTGTCGGCCGCGCGGCTTTTCTCCGCGTTCGCGCTTAATTAAGACATTAAATACGGCGCACGGACGCTCGCGCCGTGTACAAAACGGGCATAAGTTTTAGGAAATGCTGGTGCACTTCGCGCGAGCGCGGCGCGACGCGGTTGTCGGGGTGGACGCGTGGCGTTCCTAAAAGTTTCGCCCGATTTGGTCAGGAGCCGGTGTTACCTGGATGGGACTCGCTGCCGCTGTCCTCCGACGGCGGGCCGGGCGGCGGCGCCTGCAGGCCGAGGCCGTTCGAGAAGCGCGGCCCGCCGCGCGCCAGCTGGTTGAACGCGCCCGGCATGCCCAGCAGGCTGGCGGCGCCCGGGAACTGCAGGAACGGCGCCCACGGCGGCCGCGGATGGAGGTGCGCCGCCGCCGCCGCGTACAGCTGCAATGGGGGCGGCAGCACCCCCGATTCCAACACCATGTTGTTGCTTGGGGAGTTCACTTTGATCACTTGTCGGTCCACCGGTCGCGCGAGGTGTGCCGGCGGGGCCGGCTGGCGGCGGATCAGGCGCGCGCGCACTCTCCTGCGGAACGCGTCGGCGGCGAGTCACGACGGCATCCGACGGCGCGACGCACGACACCGAGCCGCGCGGGCGGCGCTCCTTCGCTGGCTCCGCTGGCGCGAAAACAAAATAAAAGCCGCACTGAGTTGGGACTACATCAAAATGTCCACGACGGCGGGCATCTGCGACGGTCGGCGGGACGCGCTGCGAGGGCTGCGTGGCGAGCACCGGGCGGCACAAAGAGCGGCGAGCGTGTGCTAACTTCAGGCGAGCCCGCGGTCCACTAACCGCTTCGCCGCGCGCCGACATGAAAGGGGCGGGCGCGTCGGTGCACGCCTCGCGGCGTCAGCGCGCCGCTGATTGGTGGCGCGGCGCGTCGCGGGCCCTCCCCTGGTTACGTCTGAAATCTCATTATCGAGTTTTTAGCACCGCCGCCAATATGTTTTCTGTTATTTATTGTCAATAGACTTGGCGTGCGTGCGTGTGCGTGCGTGTGCGTGCGTTCATGTGAAATTCGTCGTTCGTCGCCGCGCGACCTGCCAAAAGTCGCACGCACGCACACGCACATACACACACACACACACAGCACATTGTTTGAATGACAATTAATATGAGCAATTTTATGGCGTGCTGTCTTTCGAAATGCCCGATGCATGCGAAATGTTCAAATGTGCGCTCGCGCCGTGCGGCGGTAGGCGGCGAATGGGCAAACGGCAGCGGGCGGCGGTTAAAAAAGGCGTCGCAAACGAGAAAGACAACAACGCGGCGCGGCGCGCCCGATTCGGTTTTATTGTTATTTTTCGACGGATTGATTACGTCGGCCCTTTTGTCCGATCCGACGGGACAAAAACGCCGCCAGTGCGCGCTCGCGATTTACAACAATATGCTGATTTATCGGTAATTAGCTTTTTTTTTGTTGTTGTTATTGCGCCGCGCGAAGAACTCGATTGCGGCGGCGCGCGCACGTTCGATAAACGCGCCGCGCGCCGCCCGACGTTCGCCGCAATTGCAATTACGATTGCGATTTCGGCCCATCCGCGAGACGCGTAATTGACGAGTCACGTCGCGATGGAGACATTAAAATCAAAAGAGAGAGAAGAAAAAAGCAACAACAACAACGACAACAACAAAGAAACGAAAAACCACAACGGCTCGTTCGATTCGTTCGACTCGGAGGTGCCGAAATCAACACATCTCGACCCAGCTCAAATTTCCATCCGAGCGACGTGGAGGGGCAGCGTGTCTGCCAGCCTAACGTGTTTTTAATTAACATTTAAATTGAATAAATATCGCGCGAACAAATCTATAATCAACGCCTCGTAATAGCAACCGTCACGAAATAATTAGCCGTCGCGCGAGCGCGCGGGAGACATTCTTTAATTGCGTTCGCGCCTTTTTCGCGGCCGCGCTCGTTCCGGCGGTTTGATTCGAAGGTTCGTCAGGAACGCGTGAATGGGGGATGTTGTCCGATTCGTGTCTTCGGCACAAGTCGATTTCTAATAGAAAAAAAGAAATAATGAGAAATTAACGTTCGCGCCACGTCGGCTCCCCGATGGTGCTAGATGAAACCTCGTAGATTTTCGCCCGATTACGTGGTGTCATTATAATAATTATCATTTTTATTAGACGCGGCGCTGTCTGTTACGAATGGGCATTCGATTGCGGCGCACACAATGGACACAGTGAGCGGCCGGCGCGATAAACATCGCAGCGATCAAGTGCGCGACGCGTCCCGCCGGACGAAAAGCGCGTCATTCGTCGCCGCCGCCGAAACGCACCGTTTTAATCGGCGCGGCGAATCGGACGCGCGACCAGCATCGCCGCCGAGGGGCGGGCGCGACGCGTCGCGGCGCGCGTAATCCGACGCATATGTCCGTCGGTCGTCCTTTTGATCCGCGCGTTAATCAGATCGGCGACAGCCAGCGCGGCCGGCCGATGCGAATCGCGATTTGCGTCCCTCCGTCGACGCGAGTTGCCGGCGCGTCCGATGATGACTTGTCGCACGTAGATTAACGCGCGCGGCGGCGGCGGCGGCGGCGGCCGGGGCGAATCCCCGCGACGACCGAACGTAATGAATTGCGGTATTAAGTTTTCAGATCGCATCTACGGACCCAGCGCGCACGAAAACATCGCGGGGACGGCGCGGCTTCGATCGCACATCGACGTCCGCATCCACTGCGCCCCGACCTCCCCGGAGAGCCGGGGTCGGCACCGCGGGCGCGGTTCCACCTTGTTCGACACACGCTCGAACCGCGCCGCCGAGGATTCGCGCACGCTCGGCTCTCTGCGGCGGCGGCGGCGGCGCGCAATAAAAATGCAGAATCTCATCCGAGATTATTAACAGCGCCCTATTTGCTCTATGCAGATTTACTCGCCGCGCTGTTGATTCGAGTTTTATCGCCCGGTTTGGGGTGGCCGCGGCGATAAAAGCCGACTTAAACAATAAGAATTTGCGGATTAACTGAATGTAATGCGTCGAGCGTGTTACGTCGCGTTGGAAAAATGATAATTGGGGGGCCGGGTCGATTTCTATTGTCGCAGAACGCATCATCGGGCGTCGTTGCGCGGTTTGTGCGAATTGTTTAATGCAACGTCGACTTCCTTTCTTCGGCGGATATCGCGTCGCGAAGTTCGCGAGGCAATTTGCGCAATTCAATTGGGAATTTCGCAAAGGACTGGCGCGCGCAACTTCGCTCGTGCGAAATCCATTCGCCGCTCATTAATATTATAATTGAGTCGAGAGCGGGGCATTGTTTGATTAGCAATTAGGGGTCGGGCGTCTCGCGAGACGCGCAGATGTCGCCCCCGGCAACCACCACCCTCGGCGCGCCACAAATCAAAACGCGCGCGCGCATTTATCTCCGGCTCGCCGCCGCCCCGAGTCGTTCGATCGTCGCCGAATTTATTACGCGCGCGCGTCGCGAAGGAAATTCAAGACCAAGCGACCAAGACTCGTTGCGACACGCCGCGCGGACATTCAATTGCCGCCGCCGCCGCCGCCGCCGCCGCCGCGAAAGTTATGCGCGGCCGCGAGCGCATCGGCCGGGAACAATCTCGCGCGCGTTCAACTGCTCCCTAATTAAGACATCATAATTTCTCCCTGCCCTCTCGACGCACTTCGCTTCTTCGGCGCTCGTAATTTCAGCGCGCGCGTATCTGCAAACAGAGATATAGATACTCGCGCGGCGCGCACGAGCATTCCGAGCAACAATAATAAACGCATTTAAACGCCGTAATAATTTACCCGGCAATTAAAAAAGGATCTCAATAAATGTCAATGTAAATCATGCGGCTCGCAGGTCCTCGCGCCGTTTCTTGCTTATCGCGAGGTGCGCGCCCGGCTTAACCGCGCGCGAGACGCGCACGACGAAAAAACAACGAACGCAACCAAACGACGCGCGCGCGAGTCGCGTCCGCCGCGGGGTTAACACGGCCGCCGGTTTTTTTATTATTTATTTTTAAGCCTTCGCCGCCGAGCCTACCACCGCCGGCCGGGGCCGTTCGCTCCTCTCCGCCGAGCGCTCGTTTCGCGCTTAGTTATCGCGCGCGCCGAACGCTAAACGGCATCGCGCGCCTCGCGCCGCCGCCGTCACCTCGTTACGACCGCCGCGCGCATCTTATCTGCGCGGCCGCGCGAACATTTCAATCAGCGATTCGGCCGTTCGGCGGCGACTTAACTGCCGCGCGCACCGGCGCCGTAATGGAATACGCCGCAACGCAAATAAAGACGTCTCGCGGCGAGACTCGAGCGGCGGTGGAAAAATGCGCGAAATTACGACGCGCTGCGAGTCACAACCTTAGCAATAATTACCGCGCCGCGCCGCGGCTTCGGGCCGCAATAACCCGGGCACCGCGAAATCGTTTTATCATCGCTCCGCCGACACTCGCGAACAATCGCAACAGTTTTATTATTTTGTTTTAATTCTACTTTAGGAAGCGCCCGAGCCCCGACCGCGGCCGGTTTATGTCTTCGCGCGCCAACTCGGCCGGCCGATTTCGTCGAAGCGAAAAGACGCTAGAAAAAACAGAAGTGGAGGAAAAAACCAGCGAGAAACCGAACAAAATGCCGGTGCCGGGAGTAGCAAACATGCGCGCTCGCGGCGAGCGCGAAGCAATAACGATAATGGCGACATAATGAGGCTGAACAGCTTAATGACTAATCTTCGTCTTTTTTTTTGTTACTCCCTCTCGCTCTCTCGCCGCACGGCGCGATTTGCTCCCCTGGAAGTATTGAATTACTTTGTCCGTCGATGCCGACGACGATCATACGCCAACTTTACAAACGAACGCGAATATTCGTTGGTTCACACAAAATCGCCGCCGCGTCAACAGACAGGCTAAGCGCGCCCGATTATGCGCTCACCTCGATAATTCATTTGCATTCTCAACATTGAAACGTTCGCGCGTCTAATTATGCAGGCGAATGATTAATTGGCGCCGCGCGATCGCAATGAATCACCGGTTGCAATGCGCGAGAGCGTTGCGATGCATAATTGATACGCCGCGCGAGTGATTACGCGAGATTTGCAAGACGCGCAAAAGACGACGCGGGCGCCGGACGTTCGTCATTCGCCGATCGCGGCGCGATCGATTATCGACTAATCAGCGCGCCTCGGACGTTCGCCGACTTCTGGCGACCGAAACGAAACGTCCGTACGATTGCCGCCTAGACGCGCAGCGGATCGCACGCACGGCCGGACGAACGTGGTTGGAGGCGATTTGCAATCGCGCTCGCGTGCTCGTCTCATTTGCCCGCGCGCGCGCGCTGCGGTTGTTTATGAATCAATTATAAATTTACATGTGTATCTTAATTATCGAGTAATGCGTTCGGCGCGCAATTATCGCGCGCCTGCGCGCCGACCGGGCGTCTCGACGTAAGTGATAAATTTGCCGCACTTTTATGATGCGCGCGCGCGCGCGCGGTTAATTCCTCGCCGCCTACGGGCCGCGAACGCATGAAACTATTCGCGACCGACGCGCGCGCTCGAACGTCCACCGAAAAAAAACAAACCGATAATCATAACAACAAGAAGAAGAAACGCGAACATTAATCACTCGGCGCGCTGAATTTCGAAATTCCGCATTGTCCATTACCCCCCAACCTGCTCCCCGGCAATGCGAGGCGCTTCGAGGTGTCGGAGTGCGGCTGCTAAAGTGATCAGTCAGGAAGCGCGCGTAATGGCCGGAAATGACACTCTCGAACTTCGTCGCCGACGGGCGCGGCAGACGTTTCGGCGCGTCGACGAAGGGCGCGTTGAGTGCCGCTCGGCGCGCTGTTTGCGTTGGCCGCGAACGCGGAAATCGCGGATGTTTGCTGAAAGCCCGGTCGGAGGACCGGAAGACGCGGTCGCCGTCCGAGCGACGAGCGTCCATTCGTCGCGCGCGCACGTGTTTATTAATTACATGCGAAAACGGTCGGACGCCGAGGGGCGCGACGATTATGCAGAGCGAAGTGGTTTTTACCGCGTGTCGCCGGTTACGCCGCGAAAAAGAAAACAAAACAATCCTAACCGGCCCCACGACTATAATGGGCTTAATTGGCGTTGTTCGGCCATTACGATCGCGCTAATCGAATATCAAGTTGTCGTTCGCGTGCGCGCGGCTCCGCGCTGCGCTCGTAAACAGTGCGAAAAAGTGGCGGCTGCTCGTGCCGGGCGGTAATTTATAACCTAGTTAAAAGTTTCAAACGAAAAAACGTCCGCCGCGCGATCCCGCCGAAAAGGGCCGGATATTTAATCAGCCTCGCGGACGGCTCGCGATGCGAGGCGCGACGCCGGACGTTTCTGGTAATTGAGCGAGCCGCACGTCGGGGCGGCGAAAAACGGCGCCGCACAAGAGCGTCGGACCTAACTGAAATAAACGGGCGCGCGCCCGCAAAAAGGGCATCGTAAACCACGCCGCGGACGGCGATCGCGCGCGGCCTCGCCAAGAAGCGGCAACGCGGAAGCGACGAAGCCACGAGCGGCGGCCGCCGCCGCCGCCGCCGCAGTTACCATGACGATGGCGGCGGCGGCGAGGGGAGCGCGCACACGCGCGCCCGCCGCCGGCGAAGCGTTCCGGCACTCGGAGACGTTTCGCCCTGGTTTTAATCAACGCTGTCATGGTAACGCAGAATCCGCCATTGGACAATTCATTTTGTAATTACGTTGACGACACCCCAGGCGGCCATTTTGGAACGAGCGCAGACGTCCAGATCGGCGAGCGCGCCCGCCGCCGCCGCCGCCGCCGCCGGGCGAGCGAGCGAGCGAGCGCGGCGCGCGCCGACGTACGCGACCAACTAATACAATTAACGGAAGACAAGTGAAACTCCGCTATCGTAATTCCGCTCTACGCGCCGCCGCGCTGTCTCCGTTCCGCACGTTTCGTTCCGTTCGGTTTCGTTCGACTTTCGGCGAACGCGACCACCTGGCCGTCGGCCCGCCGAATCGTCGCACAGATCGAATTCGCCCGCTCGGTTAGTTCATCACGTCGGCGGCAAATCGCCGGCGTGACAACTTGCCCGCGCCGCGCGCGAATCGATCGCGTCGGCGGCGGCGGCGGCGGCGGCGGCGGCGGGCCGTAACCGGCGTCAATTTATTTTTTGCGCCGGCTTATAATTTTTCGCCGCAGCGACCCCCGCGTTAATCCCCCGTCTCGTCGCCGCCGCCCGTGCGCTTTGTGCCGCAGCAGGTTATAGAATGCCGCCAAGGCAACGCCGGCGCGGCCCCATTGGGACCGCATTCAATTTATAATCTAATAAATAATAACAAGCCGTGACGACCGCGCCGACGCATCCAATGTGCGTCCTGATAATTTTGGCCATTAATATGGAAAACGCGCGGGCGCGCAGCAGAGTGCGGCGCGTCGTGGTGGTGGAGTGATTTTTATTCGGCGCGCGATCGCGGCAATGCGATTGCGTTAACGAACGATAGCGTTTGCGCTAAACTTCGGGGCGGCGTCGCGCCCGACAGCGACGAACGGATACATTTTTTTCCCGCGGCAAACGCAAACGATGAAATTCGGTTTAACGCGCCGCAAAAGAAGCGCACGCTCGACGAAGATAAATATTGCGCTATCTTCATAGTCGCGCTTAATTTGATTATATCATTAAAACGGTTTCGCTTGTTTGCGCATCGCAGGCTCGTGAGCGAACGCGCCGCGATTACGTAGATTACATAGTTCGAAGGTGTAAATAGATAGTTAGTAAAGATAGATAGATGTAAATGATGAGCGTTTATGGTAACGCGACGCGACGCACGCCTTTCTTCGGCCAGCGAAGCGAGCACACGGAGCGCGCGCGCCAGAGTTGCCTCCTCCTTCTCCTCCACCGCCACCTTCGCCGCCTTCGCGTCCACCTCCTTCTCTCTTCCGCAACAACGGCGACGACGACGACAACATCTGCGCGAGCATTCGCGCGAGATGTTTTTACGCCTCGCATCGCGGCCGGCCAAAATCACCTCGTCATCCGGCGCGCCGCGCGTCGGAGCAGCGGCGATGTCCGTAACGGAATTAATAAACCGAACGATCCAATAAACGCATCGCGGCGCGCCGGAACGAGGACGGCGAATGTATGTGGGACGTACGCGCCGGAGCGAATTTCACACGTCTCGCGAGCCGGTGTCGGTGTATCCGATACGGATTCGCATTCGGAATTGCGATCGTATCGGTAATGCGCCGCGCGCGTGTTATCTCGTTTATTATCTGGATGCGGAACGGCTTATGACCGCGCGCGACGGCAGCCGGGCCGGGTTAGGTGGGGGCGGCGGGCGAAGAGGCGCTCGGCGCGGCGCGCGAAGAAGGCCGCGGCGGCGGCGACGCTCGCCGCGACATAAATCACCGCGTATTATCATACATTAACGTTATTCGCATCTTTGCTCGGCCATCGTTACCGACGCAGGAAAACATCGTCCTGCCGCTGATTGCCGAACTTTGACACGGCTTTGACGACCGGATGTTTCGTGAGCACTGAAAAACTGTTTGGGTTAACCAGGCGTTAACGTTCGTGATAATATTTCAGACATTTTGAAATTATCGAAAAGATTTGTCATCAATATCGTAGTGATTTTTTTCCAACGCTAATCCTTTTTAGCGTAGATCAACAACATAATGCATATGCAGATTTAAAATTTGGAATATAAGTGGAAGATAATAAATATTCATCGTAGCGCTATAAATTCCCAGAAATACCACAAATATACAAACTCAATGGTGACATTCCATAACCGTCATAGTCATACATAACAAACGCGGCTAATTGTGCAAAAGTGATTGCCGAAACCAGGGATCGAACCAGGGACCTTTAGATCTTCAGTCTAACGCTCTCCCAACTGAGCTATTTCGGCTGTTTGCGCGTAGCCTGTAATGTGCCTTTAAAATAAAATATTCCCATCTTCCTCGTTAGAAGGGCGTTAATCTGGGATATGGCGGAGGCCTGTTTATTTTAAACTAATTTCATGGTTGTTTAGTAACGGAGTGGTAACTCAGCGCAATTTGTTTGAATTCGAATTGGTCACGGCGAAAAGGGGGAAAACGGAATTTATTACTCACAGTCGGGAAAGGGGGGCCCCGCGCGCGCGCGCATAAATTCGAAAAGAAACGGCCTGGTTAATCCCGACAAATTCGCTGCATAGATTATGCCGCATGTTGGCACACAAAGGGGTGGCCGGTTTTACGACTGTTGAGTAAATAATCATTTCGACAACAAATCAAACAAGATTATCGCGCCGCGCGCGGTCCGAATTGCGCGGTAATCTGGCGGCGATCCGTTAAATGTTTCGCGCCGCTCTCGAGCGACGGCGCAATCGACGGAAAACGTGCTGCGGTGCGTTTATTAAAAGTCGCCGACGATCTGGAATTGTTTTCGTAAACTTTTACGCTGCTACGCTGTAAGCACATCGACGCAATTTCGCAAGCGCGGGGGTGCGCGTAGTATGCGTCGAGGGTAGGAAGACGTCGCGATCCTCTCAAGCAGTCTGTAAAACTGCTGTCACGTCGCGCGAATACAAATCAGGGGCGGCGGGCGGCGCGAGCGCGTTCCGCGTCTTAGCGCGCTTTTTACCTTATGCATGAGGGCAGATTTGCCGCCGCCGTCGCTCGCCCGGCTTACCCAAATGCGACGCATTCACATGCGCGCGACGAGCGGACGTTTTCGCTGGCGGTGAGGAAATTCTTATTGCTTGCGCCCGCAAACGTTTCGACAGTTTTACGCGCGCGATCGTTCAACAAAGCCGCGTTGTTTCCCAATTGCACGGCCGCCGGCCGATGCGGCGCGGCGATAATCAGTCTCCCACATAAATAAATCATAAATCGCGCGCGCTTTGCATTATAATCTCGGCGCGCTGGGCGGCGAGGGGCGCGAGGCGCTATCGCGTCGACGATCGGCCTGATCGAATTTTGAGGGTCCCGAACGGCGGATAGACAACGCCACTATTAGTAACAGCTTAACTGGTAGCCGGCAGCGGCGGCGGCGGCGGCGGCGGCGGCGGCGGCGGCGGAATTGCGCAGCGCAAAAATCGCCGCCGGCGTATGTGTAGATGTTTATCTGGCCCTCGAGTTCGCCCTTAGGAGTTCGGCGCGTACGTGCGAGCGGGCGCGCGCGCCTCCCTTTCACGAAAAGGATTAACAACACTATTAGCGTAATCCGTGCCATCCCGACGCGTGTCGGTCGCGTGTGGCCTTGACTGATGAGCCCTTGATTTATGGTTGCGCACTTTACGCCGACTGCTTACCGACGGCCGCTTCTCGGGGGAAAAGCGCGTCGAGCTTTTCACATACTTACCGCCCCGCCGCCGGAATACAAATATTTTGATACCTTCGCAAACACGCGACGTCGACATCCGAACTGAATATTCGCCGATCCTCGAACGGTTCGCACCAGATAACGAACAGTGGAACAATTCGCGAGGCGGTCGCGTCGGTGCTGTTGTTCAGCATGATTAGTCGGTTGGTTTTCGAACGAGGCGCGCGAGTCGCCGAATTCGTTGGTGAATATTTGATCGTTCGTAAATATTCGAGTCGTGCGATATTCAATATTGATGCCGGCGAGAATGCCGCATGGCGGCTGAAACGAGCACGCCTGATTCGTCGTAATGTCCGGCGAGCCCGCGCCGGAATTGCCATGTGTCTAGGTACGTTGCATCAATCATTCTTCCGGTATTCGCGTTTTATCATTCGCGCGCTCGGTCGGTCGGTCACGTATCGTGTCAGCATTCCCCCCACCCCGCCCGGCGTCGTGCAATTCTCGGCGAGCGCGCGGCCGCATTGTTTGCGACAGCGTTTTATTCGCTTATTTCGTTTATTCCTTTATACGTTTTCGATTTATTCGCGCTGACTTAGCGCCCGTTCGGCCGGGCGCGATGTATTTACTGCCGACACTACATTATCATAGCGGGCGGGCGCGGCGGCGCGACGCGCACCCTCGCGCCGTCGCATCCCCCCGTCGACGCCGCCGGTCACTCGGCGTCCGCCGCCGCATCGTCGAGGGTGACTCGTATTCGCGGCGCGTGCGCCTCGTATGTTTCCAACTTTCAGTGCTTTCCACGACTCCCTCATCTTTTTCCGATTCTTTTCACATCCTTTTTCCAATCGCGCATACCGTTTATACGTTATATAGTGAAAATCGTCGGGCGCGATTTTTTCTCGCCGCCGCCGCCTTCCTCGGTTCGTGCCCGTGCGTCGTTGTGCGGCGGCGGCGAGGGCGCGCCGCAGAACGTCCTCGTCGCGCGCGCGCGCGCTCCCCCGACGCGGTTTGGCCGTCCTCGTCTCGCCCTCCGTTATTTTTCGGATTATTTACACCGCCGCTTTTTTCGAGGGCGACGCTAGGGTACGTTCTGTTTATCAGTTCGTACACGTTGCGACTTCATTGCCGTCTATAGCTGCGAATTGAGATGGAAGCGGATAAAAAATTGGACAGGTTTCTCTTATTTCGCCGAATTTAAATTTAGCGTTTGAACATATCGGCGAGCGACGAAAAACATCCGAAATTAACAAACGAGGGCGGCGACGCGCATTATTACTGCCACAACAATCGATGCAATGTTTTCGCGCGTTTCGCACACGTCATCGTGGGCGTCGCAAACATTTCCTTTAGCCGAAAACGTAACGATCATCGCCGAAATCGAACGAAATAAAAAAAAATAACCGAGAAAAAAAAGCGCAATAAAAGACGTCGGACGGCAGTCGATTTGTCAATCCGTCCATCTATCATATTCGGCGCCGCCGCCACAAACCGATCGCAATTACCGATCGCAATAAGTAGTAAAAGCGCGAACGACGAGGCGTAAAGCCGGCCAAAACTAACGCCCGCAAACACCGCCGAAAACTAGAGGTATATATATATAATATATATGTATATACATATAGATATATATATTTGTGTGAAACACTTTATTTCGGGCGCGCGCCGGCCTTTTATCCGGCAGTAAATCGAATCCGGCGCGCGCGAAAAGCCGTCGAGGGGCAGGAGGGGGGGTAGAGGGGGGTGCGGCGACCGAGGGCGGCGCGCCAAGATGGAGAACGCGAAACGAAAAACATTCTTCTTGCCGCGCGCCGAATCACCGCGAGCGCCAAGCGCGACGAGCGCGAAGAGAGGAGACGCGACGGCCGGCGCGGATATTCGTTTTAAGCCGCGGGCGCTTTTCCGCCACGTTCCCGGGGGCGCGGCGGCGACGGCGCGCCGATCCCCGTACGTCTGCGCGCCGCCGTCGCGAAACCCATCATTTTGCAAACAATATAACGCGTGTCAGTTTTACGGTTGCGAAATTATAAGTTATGTCGCCATCGTGGCGGAATTTCGGCGGCGGCGTTTCGTGTTTCGCGACGCTGCTTATTTTCACGCGCCCCCTCGCGTCTTATCGTTGGCGCACGCCCTCGACGATATTGCCGCGCGCGTCCCGGCCCGAGATTTACCCACTCGTCCCTAATTAGCGCACCGAATTTGTATTTTCGCCCGGCGCTCTTTGCGCGTGGCTGTTTTTTTTCATTTTTTTTTTTCGTTTCAGCGGCGCGGCGTTTAGTAGATGTGGGCGTGCGCGGCTGTAATCAATCACGCTATATCTTTCGGATTGAAAGACATTGAATTAGCAGGAAATTGCGCCGGTGCTCGGGCCGCTGCTCCCGTTTGCTCGCGCGGTCATTATTCTCTGTCACTCGCAAATATCATTTCAAATTCGCACGTGACCGCCCGACGCGCGGCGGCGGCGGCGGCGGCGGGGGGGGACGGCATTGTTGCGCGATTATCGCGCGGTTTTCGCAACCTGCGCGACGCCGCCGCGCCGACGCATTTCCGCGACGCCGTTCATTAATTCATGCGGATGAAGCGATAATGTCGAAATCGCATCGGCGCTCGACGTGGTTTCGACGCAAGATCAACAAAATAATTACGGCCAGCGCTTTGAGCGCTTTCTAGTAACATTCTCGTGATTACAGTGAACGCATCCTGATCGACTTCATAGAACGGACCGAGGCGTAAATCATGTCGGTCCACGATCTCAACACACGTTTATTTGCCTTTCAATCATTCGACGAGCCGCGATGATATTTTCGATATCTAACGTGCGACTGTTGAGCGGCGAGCGCCGTGTTTGGGTTAATTCATTTTTAACAACTAGATGGTCGCCGGATAAGTGGCGCTCGACTTTTTCGTTCGGGGCTAAAGCGCATAGCAGTGGGAAGAAGCCGCCTCACTTGAGGCGATGTAAAACAAGCGGTTAAAATCAAACAAACTATTGGCGCCCGCCCAATCCCTAAATTATACTGGGTGGCGATGGGCCAATGTCGCAAGAAATAAAATAGTGGGGTATGGTTTGAACTTTACAAATCTTATTGTTAGGAAAATTTCACCAGATATTTCAGCGTGGTTCAGTACAACTCTGCGCCAACCTCTCACATACCAGGTACAACGGCCCTTATTCTTATGGAAGTGACTCAACTGTCACTGATACTTTTTTGACCTTTGAAATTTATCGTTTCTCTATCTACTTTATTGGATTATCTGAAGACCCTGTACACGGGACGCGTGCCGTGGTACGACCCGTCGGTCTCTTGACCTTTGTTCTTAAGAGCAGTTATCGATACACATGCTCTGGATGTGTTATACGGATTGCCGTGATGCCGACTTCTTACGACGATTAGGAGACGGCGAATTCGATCGGCTCGCGATCCGTTCGGCGCGTATTTCGGCCGCGCGCGCGCCGCAACGCCTTCTAAATATTTGCCGACCGGCGCGCTTCGGCGGCGCGCCGATTTTCAATTTACAATTGG
The DNA here is from genome assembly GCA_027574965.2 of Ecitophya simulans. Taxonomy (NCBI): domain Eukaryota; kingdom Metazoa; phylum Arthropoda; class Insecta; order Coleoptera; family Staphylinidae; genus Ecitophya; species Ecitophya simulans. The sequence continues at coordinate 25,403 of JAODGE020004402.1, forward strand.
TAATTTGCAATTCTATTATGCGCCGCTTACGGCCGGCGAGACGGGCGAGCGCGCGCGCGCGGCCCTTTGAGCGCCTCCGCGGCGCATCGTGTGAATCACGTCGCCGCGAGACGCCGCCGCCGTCGTGAAATATAGACGTAAGTCATACCCCTCTCATCGCGATTCGCTTCGGCCATTGTGGAGGAATTGTTAATTTTCTCGGCGCGCAGCGGCCGCGCGGCCCGACGACGCTTCGCCGTGTTTCCAATAATGACACATTCTTTTTGTTATTTGGTCACGGGCGTTCGGCGGCCGCGTCAGCTCCTAAATTCTAACTCGCGCCTGCGTTCGCACTGTCTCCGCGCGCACATGCGTCGCGAAGACGTCTTCGCATCGCCGTCGCAATTGCCCATTCTTCGTCGACGCATCTCTACCAGGAATCGGCGCGAGGCGGCGCGAGACGAGATTTCGCAGTCGTCGCGCCGAAGAAGTGCCGGCTCATGTCGGCGGCGGCGGCGGCGGCGGCGGCGATATCAATTTCAAACGAGACGCACGCTATTTACCATCGGGCTGATGGCGTTCGTGCGCATTTCGTGCGCGTCGATATTACTTGCATTGATGCGTATAATGAAGCAATTACGCGGCCGCTCGGCGTGCGACCGGCCCGGCTGTGGGCCGGCGTCGATTATTGTTATTAAAAAAAAAGAACAAAAACAAAAACAAACAAAAAACGCACACAATGTAAACAGAATTTGATCGCAGCCCCCGCAAAATCCGCCCAAACGGGCGCCCGAATCGCGTCCATTGTGCGTCCGCAGCAAAAAAAAAAATCCATTGTCTCCGTGCTCAATATCGCCGCACGACCACGTAATTAATCCATCATCCGATAATTGAGTCATTGGCGGGCGGGTCTTTCGGCGCGCATTTGCGCGCCAGTCTCGCGAAAATATCGAATGCAAATCGTCCATTCCCCTTCCTCGTCCGCGTTATTTGTTTATACGTTCGAAGCGCGCTGAACGGCAACGACGATTCGAACGGCGTCTTACTCGTAATCGTAAACATTTACGACCCATCCGCGCGGCGGCGAGGCGCGGCGGCGCGCGGCCGGCTTTTCAATGTCGAAACGGTGTAACCAAACAACACCGTGGCAGACATGTAATTAGATGATTAAAGGCCCCATTGTTCCCTCCGGCTGACAGCTCAATCAGCCGGCAATCTCTCCGCGAATCGACCTCTTTCAATTCGCGTTTTTCCGCGTCGCGCGACTCTTTCGCTTCCTCGAAACGCCGCCGCATCGCCGCGATCGAGCGTAATCTAGTCGACGCGACGCGCTGATTAAACGCAGCGCCAGACGCTAATTACATTTCCATCGGGGCGATCGCGCCGAAGGAATCGGCGAGACCGCGCGGCGAAGATGGCCGAGGAAATTGAAATCCTCGCGCGCGCCCTTTGTGCGTTCGGCGTCCATCCGTCCGGCGACGCGCCATTTCGACCGGCAGGTACATAATAACGTATCAATCAGGGGGTAATTACCGGGTACGCGCGACGGCGCGGCTTCGAGGTTCGTTTCGTTTCGGGGCTGTTGTTTTGGTTAGGCCTTTTAAATCCATTGCGTCGTCGCGTCGACGCAGCTGCGTGACGCGCGCGCTCGAGTCGAAGATGTTAACGATGCCGATTCATTTCGAACGCCGCCAATTGATCAGCTCATCGTCCTGCATGCCGCAACCGAATCTCGTCCGGCGACTGTCGCCGATAACAGTTCGCTGCGCACGAAATCGAAATCGGCTGGAAATCGACCATCGCAAAGTTAGCCACGCTTCGTTCCAACCACGGAATTCTTTAAATGCACGTAACGTGCAACCATGGTGAATATGCCGCAATGTTTTGTTATCATTCAATTGCACTCGCCGAGAGCTTTCCAATGATGTCACGTTTAATGTCAGTTTCGATACGCAACCGTGCGAAAATTGTGATTTAAAGTTATTTTCGGTCTCATTTAAAATACACTGAATATTTATTTTATCAGCATAACTCGCAAAGTATGCGATCACGCTCATATGTTTTTACAGATTCTGAAAGAGAATTTAAGTTCCGATCGAATGGCACTTCGTCTTCCAAATATCGATACGCAGGTACGACACACTTTTATAATTGATTGTATATTGTATAAAAACCGCATTAATTTAGTCGTTTGATTTGTATAAAGAAATTAATAATTATTTGCGAAGTAATAACAGAAGAGGAGGATTCGTGGCTCTTGAGAAGTTTGATTGAATGATGATGATATTCGGCATAGTTGGCCGTGCATGTGCATTTAAAAAATTCCCACGTCAGACCGTGGTTAACTTTGCGGCGGTCGAAAGGCCCACAGAGCCGCGCGTCTTGCCAGAAAAACCCGACAACGTCGCACCAGCGACCACAACAGAGCGCTGAATTGTCGGCCGTCTAATCGAATCGAAATCGTATGGCGCGTTTGCAGTGACCCGACTTCCTGCTCTGACCCTCTCGGCCGTTCGCCGGCGCGATCTCGTCGCGTACGCGCGCGCCTCCATTCAACTAAATCAACCATAATAAACTATTAATAATAATTATTGAGTATAAAGTTGTTAATGTTAATCGATAACGACGTACGCCGGAGATTTATACGTTCGTCATTCGGCGGCGCGCATCTGGTAGCGGAGATGAATGGGCCGACGGACTTCTCTCGGCGCGCGCGTTATTCATAACGTCGAAATTCGCTCCGATTTTAATTTGTCATGCGCGCTCGCCGACCGGGCCGTGTTTGTGCTTCGCGTCGGCGTTATCTGCGTTTTTAATTAAGCAGAAGCGCGAGCTGATTGCGGCGTTTTTTTTCAATATATAACTATATATATATATAGTTTTATCAGCGGCCAGGACGCCCGTTTATTTTGTAGTTTTATCAAACACAAATTAATCCATTACAATTAACCGAAAGTTAGCTCGTCGACGTGAATGTTTCTGTGTGTGTTTGCGCGCGTTTTTGTGGTATGTGTGTGTGTGTGTGCGTTTTTTTTTGCTTCGGACAACGCGGTCGTAATTTACGAGCTCATAACTCTTTACGAATTCCACATAGATACGAAACGCGGAGAAATTGTGCCCGCTGTACGCGACGTGGTGTAATATTAATTATCGATGTTTACGAATTAAAGCACAATTATAAATAATTATTACCAAAGCCGACGAGTTGTGTTATTGCGTATTTCAATTCGCGCAAATGCGTTATCGAATGTGGCCTGACACGACGATTCGGACGTTTTTTAGTGGCCGAAATGCGGGCGAAGATTTGGTCCGATCAATTTTTGCGTCTATGAATCCGGCTCGTTGCGAACGCCTAACGCTACCGAAACGCCGGCGCTGCACCTGGGACGCAGGTACGCGCCGGCCGACAACGATCGCCGAGCACGTTGCGCGGCGGGCACGATGAAAAATCGATGACGCTCGTGAAAATGGTCCCGGCGAAGACTTAATTTCCGACGTCGTCAATTATTTTCTCATTAGAAGTTTATAATTTTCCGGCCGTTTGCCGCGCGCCGAACGATTTCGGGCGCTCGTCGACGCCCTCTCGAGGCCCCTGTCCGCGAACGTAACGCAATACGGTACGACGCGATGATTATTTTTTTATTATTATAAATTAGTTTCACGATGCCTCGCCTCGGTCGCGCTCACGGCGCGTACCTGGCCGGACGCCACCGCGCCTCTCTGCGGCCGACGGGGCGACCTGCCGATAATTAAATTGTTTCGACGCCGGGGCCCCGCAACCAAAACGCGCGCGGCTCGTTTGCGCCTGTGTGCGCGGCGAAACGAAGCAGCTGCCCGCCGGAGATAATGCTCGACTTGTTGTTATTATTATTTCTTCTTCGTGGTTTTTTTTTGTTGCTGTCGCTGTTGTGTGTTTCGTTTCGTTCGGGGCGCGGCGACCTGGAAACGGGAGTCGGCGCGGGAGAGACGGGCCCCGGACGTCGTTTTCGGGCGCAACGACGCCCGATTCGGACGAATTGAATTTTGCTCGGGCGCGCGGTCGGGTCGAAATTTTCAGCTCGGGCCGAGACCGGCGGCGTGAAATTTAATTAACGACACCGCGGCGCGTCACGAGCGCGAGCGCGTTCGAGTTATAATTAGAAAACTTTATCGCGCAGCGACGGCGCGTCTATCGTGCCGTTCTTCTTCTTCATTTCTTCGCTGCGCGCACGACCCGTCCGCGGACGCTTATCGACGAAATTCGGCGCGCCGCCTTCGATCGCGCATTATCCGAAGTCCGGCCGCTCATTGAATAATGCGGCGCGGCCGTAATCGTCATTATTCACGGCGGAAACTTCACGCTCCGCCACGGCGAAATAAATAAACAGAGTGCCGGGATAATGCGAATAATGAATAATGCATTTTATTAAAATTAATTTTCGCATTTATCATTCGTCTTGTTTTGTCATTTTTCGCTTTTGTCTCGCGGGCGCTCGATTTAAAAAGCGCGACGCGCAACGAAACGTTAATATAATAACATATTACGCGCGCGTTAATCATGCGCGCGCGCGCCGCCGCGCTCGCACGAACAAATATATAAATAAATTAAATAAAACGCGAATGCGAACGAATATTACTCAGAATGCCGAACGGTTCGGCGTCCACTTTATCATTCGATTAAACAACGCCGAGGAGGTTATTAATTACGCTCGCCGGACTGGGAACGCAAACAAATCGGAGAGGAGAGTCGGACGGGGCTTTTAGCGACGGCGGCGGCGGCGGCGGCGGCCCCGACGGCGGGGACAGATGCGGCTTAATACAATTAAAAAGCGCGCCGATTATCTCTGTTATTTTCACTGTGAAATATCGCTTTAAATAATAAATCAACATGCTCGAGGGGCTATAAATCTGCGCGAGCGCGCCGGCTAATTTATATGGTTATTAAAGAAAACCGGGTCGGCGGCGTGGCGGCGGCGACCGCCATTTCGCGCTCGGGCCGTCCGAAATGGTCGCGTTTCAATTTCGCGCGCGCGCTCGAATTAAGCGCGACGTTAATTAAGGCGCGATGCGTCGACGCGGCCGGCCGGACGCGCGATAATTTTTCGTCCGTGCGCGCGCGCATTGTTCCGTCCGGCGCGCCGATTTGAAACGAATCGACGCGTCGGCGAACTGTGGCGAACGCGCAAACAATCGCGCCGCGCGCGCCGTCGGCAGCGCCGAGACGCCGAGACGCCGAGACGCCCGACACCGGCGGATCGCCGCGTCGACGATGATGTTAACATCGCGGACCCCCCGTCGCCGCCGCGGGGGGCGCGCCGGCCGGCAACCACCTGCCCGCCCCTCTTTGTCGCGCGCGAGCAACGCCGCGCGTCGGCGCAACCGGCAACATAATGCGTTTTAATGTATTCAGCTCGGCGCGCGTTAATCATCCCGACACCTCTTTGAGCGCGCCCGCCCGTTTCCAACAATAATCTGATGATGGCTCTATTAGCGCGCGCCGCTTCTCGCCGCTCTCGCGCGGCGATGGCCGCGTACCTGCCCCGCTCGCGGTTTTTCCGTCTCGCGCTTATCGCGCGCGCAGACGACGCGGCGCTGTGCGTTACGAACTAATTTCTTCATCTGGCCGCGGCCGAGCGGGAGGAGGCGGGCGCGGAGGAGGCGCGTTGTGGGAGCACCTCATCATTATTACCATACGTCGGCTCAGATTACGAGATAATAATTGTTTCGTAATGCGGCATTGTCTCGCGCGCGCGACGTCGATGCGCGCCGGCTTATTGTTATTGGGACGATGTCGTCGCAATTAGCGGCGCGGCGACGGAATAAAAACCGAATCGTTTAGTAATAATCATCGACTTGTCGTTGTAAACGTCGGGCGAGGCGTCGGCGTCACAATGGAACCGAAATAGATCGTTTCGGCGTGATAAACTACCCTCCTAATGGCGTTGCCGTCGCGTCCGAGGGTGGCGGACGCAATTGTCGCCCGACGCCGCCGAGTGCGGTGCCATTCGTGCTTTCCGGCCGAGTCGTTTAACATGTGTTTGGATTAACGTTTAGCGCGAGCCCACCGCAGACCCCCCCCGACACCCCATGAATATAATAAACATAATGATAACGACGGCGTGCGCGATGCGCCGCTCGTTTCGGGCCGAAAACGTCCGCGGGGCGTTCGGCGGAGAAGAATGCGCCGAAAATTGATTTATTTTACGCGCCGCGAACAAAACGTCCGCGCCAGTCGACACCTCGTCGGCGCGCCCGCCGAAACAGGTTTCTTCGCGCCATCGTCGGCCGCACTCGCCCGACCGCCGGACGGCCCACGGCGATGCGCGCCCTCGGACGTCGGGTTGTTGTGCGCGCACCGATTTGATTACGTCGGACGCGTATCTACAACGATTTGTTCGCTCGGCGCGACGGTGGCGCCGCGCCAGCTCGCGGGCGCCACGAAGACAAGGAGCCAATAATCGAAAATTAATCTGCCCCATAAAAGCGATTAATATTCTCGCGCGTTTCCTCGCGTCGATAATGAATACGACGCGGCGACGTCCTCGTCCTCGGAGCCGGCGCGCGGTACCCTCATCACGATGCCCTGACTGGTAATATAATGTTAGCGCCTTTTATAATTAATACGGCGACGTCGTTGCGGTAACTTGTAAGTTACAACCTGGCGCGCGGCTTCTCGGAAGGCTCTCGCCGGCAAACGAGCACCACCCGAGCCGATGCGCGCGCGCGCGCAGCGGATTCAATCAGGTTATTTTGACGCTGTTATTAAGTCTTTATTAATTTTTTGCCTCGCCGCTCGTTGCCGAGCGTCGGGGGTACGGCCCGCGGCCGGGAAGTGAAAAAACAACGACAACAAAAAACGACGCACGAACACAAAACGTGGCCGACGACGAGCGCGCGCGCATGTTGACTTTCTCGCCGCTAGACGACCGCAGACCGCGCCGACGGACCGCGCTCCGACACCCGAAAGTCGTAAATAATCATCGCGGCCGATTCTTCTCGCGCGCCGCGCGCCGCATCGTAATTAATTTTCCGCGCGGCGGCGTCACAATGGAATATTATTAATTACGCCGCGCGATGCGTTCGGCGTAAGCGGGCGAGATTCGCGCGTTAATGCGATGGGCCTTCGCGCGCGATCGTTGCGCGGTTATTAAGTTATTAATGCGTTCGCGCGGCGCCGCCGATTTGTTTACTGCTTTTGCGCCTTCGCGCGCTCGCGTTCGCATTAATCACGCCGCGAGCGCGCGCGCGCGCGCAGACGTATCCAGGTCGTTACGGCGCGAACGAAATCATTTCGGACGCACGATTTGTTGCCGCTCGTCGGCATTGTGCGCATCCTTCGTCTCGCAATCCGATCCGGATCGAAAACGAGCATCGCGCGTTATTATCGTATCACCAGCGGCATTGCGACACATCGCGCGCGCGCACGATACGAAACGTTTAATGTCCGTCCTGACGTTTCAATTTCATTGTCGGCCTGTGACCGCAGACGCCCGGCGGGACGGACGCAGACCCGCGACGCGAGACTCTTTCGTTCCGCGCGCATCGCCATCTTCCGTCTTCGCGTCGCCGACGACACGGCCGGCTTATTCATTACGTAGGCAGTCAGTTCGTCGTCATCCATTTACGGCGAACGCAATAATCGTTCGGCGCCATCTTTACCCAGTCGCCGCCGCCGCCGCCGCCGCCGCCGCCGATCGCACACCAATCGGCCGAATTGACGGATCGCCGCGGTCCCGTTCGAAACGCGCCTGACCGTCGCGTGCGTGGCGTCCATAAATAATTCGAACGGCGTTCGGTTGTTGTTTTTTTTTGTGTTTTGCTAAACAATCTGCCCGGCCGGCAAAGCCAACAGTCCACGCCCAGCGGACGGACCGTCGCCGACGTCGCCGATCGCATCTGAAATTGATATTGAAACTTAATTAAACGCGCGGCTTCCTGCGCTAACGCATGCCCGCGGCGCGCGCGCGGAACGGCGACGACAAACGACGCGTCGCGGCGAAGGATCGCTACTTTCCGATTTCTCCTCCCCGTTCGGCGCGGCTAATTGCACAAACGGTAACAGGCGAACGAGGAGCGCGCCGAATGAAGCAAAAAAATAAATAAAAATAAAACAACAACGCAGCCCACCCTAATCACACGTAAACGTTCGCTTCCTGAACGAAACGAGCCGAACGGCGCAAATATTCGCCGTGAACAAAGTGCATCGAACGCGGGGGTAGAAGCGACGGCGCGCGGCCGATAGGAAAGCGGGCCGAACTCGAGCGGATCGCGCGCTCGTTTTCGCCTCGCTCGTCTCGGGCGCTGCGTCAATTTTCGTGTGCGTGCGCTCGCCGCGGCGCGCTCCTCTCCGGCCTGGGCGCAATTTCTTCCTTTCCTTCGCCGGCCGCGCCGCGCGCCGCTGCCATATAATTTTCGTCGGGACGTGTGTAATTTATAGGATCGATCATCACAGTTGGTTATAGGTTAATAACTTAATAAACTTATTTAACAGACGGACCCCCTAAACAATGTTGTGCCACGGCGATATTAAATGCGGCATATAAAGGCATCATCATAATAATGACGTTTACATAAGGCGCGCTCGGGCGCACCGGCGTCGGCGTCGGCGCAAGAAAGGACAATCATGCGTCCGGGGCTGAAACGCGTGCGCGCATTAAAATTGTAAATTGCAAGTCCAATAGCATTAAGCGAGTGGGTAACAAATAAGCAGCTCATTGTTCGTGTACGCGGCGAGTCTTGGCGCGGACAAAGTGCCTCGCTGGTATCACGAGCCGGTATCACGACGGCGCGGTGCGCGCGGGGGAATTATTTATTATTTGCGTCGCGGGCCGAGCGACTCGTTTAAATTTATTTTCGTTTCGTTGCTTTTCGTTGTTGTTGTTGTTGTTGTTGTTGTTTTTTGTTTCTGTTCGCCGACGAATAATCGCCGTTAATTCGTACGAAAGCGAAGATCGCCGGATCGGGAATCGGTGGATTTTTATTAAAAACGCGGCGAGCCATGTGCGTTAATAAAGCGCTACGAAATAACGACACGCCGGCCGATAATTCACGCGCGATTTTCGGCGGCGTTTTTTGCGGCGCGCATTTTCGATTTTCGCCCGGCCAACTTGAAAGCGCATAACTCTTCGAAAGCGCCGAATAATTCATTTTCATTTCGCATTAAAAACGCGCCCGCGCCTCGCGCTCGTCCTTCGTCCGCGATCCTGCAAAAACCGCGCGCGCGCCCGATATTAATTCGCATTTGCGTTCCACCCGCGCCCGCGCCCGCCCAAAAATGCAACAACGCCGTAAAGCGTCATAAATTTTATTAATTAGTCGAAATAAATGGCGACAGCGTGTTGTTATTAATGGGCCGACTTAATTTTCCGGCGCGCCTGACTAAAAGCTTTTTTGTTAACGAACGCCATCAACTTTGCCGCGCTGTCGGCGACGCGCGTTTCGGTGACGTTTACACGCGTCCCGAAATAAAATTCTCGTGTTCGGCGATCTTCGCAATCTGGGCGAATTAGGCGACGCCGGTCGCGCATAAATTTCGCGTCGATCGCGAAACAGCGTAAGCGCGGCGGCGTTCGGTTGCACTGCGACGCGTTATTGCGTCGCGCAACTGTCGGATTATGGCCAGAATTGCGCCGGCGACGTGTGTGCAGCGGCGTAATAACGAGATTCTCATTATCGTCGCCCCTAATGTTTCATTCCTCGAGAGACTTCTTGACTTCGCAATCCGGCGCGTCGCCCTCGAGCCCTCGCGCGCACCCTCGACGCGCGCGTATGTCTCTCGGATGTGTACCGCAACGCGCACGACGCGTCCGAGCGCATTAAATGCGCATCGCGACGCGCCGAACGCGCTCAGGTGCCGACCGGCCGACATGGCGCAGATAACTTTCGTCCGTATCGTCTTCGACGTCATTGTCTGGCGCGGCAATCGATATATCGAATGATGGCCGATCTCATTGTTGCGCGCCGCGGGACCCTCTGCCGCGGAGTGCGATAAACAAATTCGCTGCGAGCGCGGCGCGGCGTTTGCGCGCGACGGGTGTCGCGAGAAAATCCTTGACGACTTTATTAGCAAACTGGCACGAACCGGATTCTTCACGCTCTGTAAGTTTCAATGTTGCGCCACAAAATCAACTGGAAGTGGAAGAAGAAAAAAAAGAACGAAAGAAAGAAAGAGAAAACAACGCGCTTGCTCACTCGCGGCCGCGTGCGAAAATTAGCGGCTTCCAGACAGGTTGCATAGATGCGCGCTAACGAAGTCCGACCTGATTTTGGAACAACGCCGCACGCACCGCGAACGCGACGATGTCGCCAATGTGACTCATGCTAATTTCGCAATTTCTGCGCACAAGCGGCGTGATTTTCGCGACGCTTTAATTAATATGCAAATCGTCCTCGTCGGTTGAATGCGCGCGGCGTAAAGTCGAGGAATATGCGCGTTTCGGCGACAACTTGAGCGCTTCCAGATTTGCCGAACGTTGGAAGACGCCTAAACGGATTGGCACGCCCGCCGGAATGTTGCCTAATAAATATTATTGCGTCGTTGGCGACGATCGCGTTCGTCCCTCCGTAGTTGCGCTTGTCGCGCTTGGTATCGCGTGGCGGAAAACTGGAAAAGCCTAATTGCAGTCTGACTAACTAAGCTCGCTGAAATGGCACGACGCTAATTGTACGATGAGGGGCAAAATGTTCTGGAGCGCGAATGCGTTTCGGCACTCGCGCCCGGCGAGCGCTTGCATCGTGCAGCGTTGATTTGCAGATCGGCAACGTCGGTGAGTGGCGGCGTTTGGGCGCACCGGATCGTTTGCGGCGGGTGGGCAGAAGACGAATTCGGCGAAATTTTTCGCCCGCCCGTAGGTGTGTGACGTCGCAAATTGTCACATTTGCGTAAACGCCGCGGATTCGCCGGGCGTCGGAGGGTCTTGAACGGTGGCGGAAAATGTCGAGCGCCGCCGCCGCCGCCGCCGCCGGTAACTACCCTCTTCACCTCTTTACGTCCGGCGACGTTTTTGAAGCGCGCGCGCGCGCCCGCTTTTAACTAGCAGTAAAACGCGGCGCGCGCCCGCCCCCGACGCCGACGGACGGGAGGCGGCATCGACTAAATTTACATGTTTTACTTACTTATGCGCCGCCGCCCGGATTTAAGGGGCCGAGAGCACTTCGTCGAAATGCAAAACTTGTTTTGCGCAAATTGGCGATGCCGTCGTTACGTTTTAAGCAGTTACTTAAACAACACTTCGGCCAAAACGGCCTGTGCTGCGCATCGTCGGCGATCGCGGCGAACATGTGCTTGAAAAATCGTTATTAAATATTAAGCGGCACTTCGGCGGGCGCCGCGCCTCGGCCGCAATAAAAGGCCAACTGTCTCGCCGCGCGCGCGCATTGTGCGACAAGTGTTTCGAGGGTCGGTGGTCGGCGGCGGCGGCGGCGCCGTTATCTGCGGCCGGAGCGCCGAATCGCGACATATGGGCCCCGCGGCGGCGGCCGCCACCGTCGACGCCGGGCGCGCTCCAAGGAGGTGACTTGTGGCCGACATGGGATTATCGCATTTATTACAGATAACTGCCCGCCGTTAAACGGCACCCCTCGCGCATGTCCCGCGCTTGTCCGACATGACCATTTACGCACCGCGCGCGCCGTCGAGCGCCGAGGGATGCGACGCATAATCGACGCGTTGTTTGTTGTTGCTGCGATGCATCATCGCGCCGCGACGCCGGGCTCGGCTCAATCAATTTCGCCGAAATTGGACGATCGCGGGTCGCAATTTCGGCGTTTCTTCGCGCTCGCGTCGCGCCCCCTCGTCGCTGCTCGACTGGGCGCCTGTTGTCGTGCTGTTTCGGCGGTTTCGCGTCGGGGGCAATTCCGAGCGCAAAGCCGCCGTAAGCCGCCGGAACATATCGAACAGCGCGAGCGAATCGTTCGCGCCGCGGCCCGCGGCGATGACGCTCGGTTGGCTGGCTGATGTGGCTGCAGAAAAGGGGGGCTTTTCGAGCGAAGGCGTGGGTCGGCGGCGGCGGCGGCGGCGAGGCGAACGGAGGCGCAATGCTAATGTTACCGCGACCCGGCCGCGAAAACTAATTTAAATTAAATCCTAGTGAATTACCACGAGTTGCCGCCGCGTCGGCGTGCGAACGAAGCGGCCATCGCAAGCGCCGCGCCGACACTCCCCACGCCGCGTCGGCGGCGGCGGCGGCGGCGGCTGCGGCGCGTGCATGTGTGCGTCGGTCGCATCAAATCCGTTTACGTATTCCCCCCACAGAACGATGTTCCGACACGCTCGCCTTGCCGCCTCTCCGCCCGTGCGCGCGCTCCCCGGCGCACCGAATTTATGTGACAATTTAAATGAAATTCTCGTGAATTACCATGGAAACCGCTTGCCGTAAGCGCTGCTTTAGTGAAACGTCGCCGAGCGAAAACGAGTTATGAGATACGTTTAAGAATCGCTAGCATGGAAAAATGAATTTTTCATACATCGATCTTTATTTCGGCCGCCGTTCGTTTTTTTTTCGGCTTTCGCGTGGCATGGGGGGCGGCGGCGCACGCTGCGTGTCTCGCTGCCGTTTTCCATTTTCGGAAGCGCTATCGAATAACCGCCGCAAAAAAGCCTATTATTTTATTGTATGCATAAAAAATGGCTTTGCGATTGCGTACGGCGGGCGGCGCGCTGCCGATTTCGATTTTGTATTTTTCGTACTATTTTTTGCTTGCGCATTCCGAAACCGTTCGGCGTGATTAAATCAGGACACCGCTACGCGCCGATATCGGCGCGCATCCCGCGACTGCCGACGAAGGCCGTGCGCGAGAAGAGCGCGCAAAAATTAATTGCCAGGGCCGGGCCGCGTCGTAAATCTGCTTTAATCCTCGCATAACGATAATAACAATAATCGAAAACGCCGAACGGGCATTGAATTTTATTGGCTTGTTAAATAAATTTCGTCCGGCGCGCTCGCACGACAATTTCGCCCGGCGGGCCGCAGCGCGCGCCGCAAATCCGATCGCATTATTTTTAATAAGGCCGAACGCCGCGATAGGCTCGAACGCGAAAATCGGAAACGGATTTTCCCGGTCGGCGGGATTGCGCAGATTATCGACCGGCGCGCCGTCGGATCGCGGCAAATTTCAATGCGAGCGCAATCGAACGGCGGCGCCGGACGCGGCGCGAGGGGCACCTCCGGGGCGGCGCGCGCGTCGGAGATAGTTCGCGATTAGATTTACAATCGCGCCGCGCATGATCTACGGCGGCCGATTTATTTTTCGAATTATGGGACGGCGGCGGTTCGCGGCAATTCGTTTTGCGCCTCTGCGCCGCCGATCGGCCGAACGCGAAACTTATGCGCGACGAGCCGTTATTTGTAGCGCGGCGGCGGCGGCGGCGGCGGCGGCGCAGCGCCGCGAGCGGATTTAATATCCCGCCGGGAGTTTTCATTTGCGCGTTAGCATCGAGCCGTCGCTGGGGAAAGCGCGTCTGGAAATTTTGCATCTGGCCGCCGCCGCCGCCGCGCGCCCATTAAATTTTCACTGAATGCTCGTCGGACGGCGAGCGGACCGACGGCGTAAAATTGCATAATTCATTGGCGCGTTTTTCGACGTCCGCGCCGTTCGGAAACGTACGATTCTTGTGGGCCCGATAAATCACCGACCGGCGGCTAGTAAATAATAGATGCCGTTCGGTCTCCGGGCGTTTTCGCCTCGCCTCGCGTCGCGCTTTTTCCGGGATTTAGCGCGCGGCGAAATTATGAAGGAGTGCGAACCGACGGCGCTCGTCGAGCACGTTGGGCCCATACTTTTTCATTACATTATCTATACGTGTACGTCCGTGGGAGTAAATCAGAGTTATCAACGGAGCGAACGGCGCGCGGCTCCTGACGTCGCGGCCGCCGCCGCCGCCGCCGCCGCCGCCGCAACTTATAAACGAGAAGTAACCGTCGCGACGTGACGCGCGCTCTAATGCAGTTTTTACCGCTTTGCTCGTACCTCGTAAGTCATCTTTCAATTCGTTTGCGGTCGCCTGGCTCGCCGCAATTTCGAAAAGCGTCTCGTCGCGCATCGGCGCAACATCGACCGCGACCGATCGTTTTCGCCGATGGGCGCGCCGAATCGCTTATTAATTGGCTTCGAGTGAAAGTCGAATATGCAAATCGCCGCTTTGGGTGTGCGTGCGCGCGGCGCCGGGCGGGCGGCGGTTTTTTTGTGTTGTTTTGTGTGCGCAGATCAAACACGCGCGCGCGCGCGCCTAATGCACACGTAATTAGCGGCGTGCAATTGAATTTGCGTTTATTTGCGCGCGCCGCGTCGTCCTGGCAAATCGTTGCATCGCGCGCCTGATAAGGGACACTTTCAATCGGCGAGAGCCGCGAATCGATTTGCGACTCGGCAATCGGCGTCGCATAAGGTCCTGCAATCGTGCGCCCTTTTTGTCGGTCGTACGAACCACTTAGCGTTTACACGGATTATCCATTATCCGAGCTTAAAGTGATAAGTTAATAGGAAGGTGGGAGCGCGGCGCGGCCGGCGGGCGTTCGCGGGATCCCATTCGACGGGCGGGCGGCGGCGGCGGCGGCGGCGTTTTTCCAGCGGCCAGCGCGCCGCGTTTTTCCGCCGCGGGCGCGCGCGGCGGCGCTCAGGCGGGGCCAGCGCGCCACGCCGCCCACCATTTCCTTAGCAACGCGCCGCGCGCCGACGAACGGCCCACGGTTCGGGTTAACGAGATTTCGATCCCACTTCTTCGCGGCGCGCTGCCCACGCGCCGCGGCGGGCGCCGCGCGCGACTCTCGCCTCTACGCGAGGTGGCAATTGGCGCGGCGGCGGTGGGACGTCGGAGCGCGATTTTTCTCTCGATTCGGCGCGGAATTGATTGATTTGCTAGTTGTGTTGTGTGGTTTTATATATATATATATATATTTTTTTTTCGGTTTTCGTCTTCGCACCGCCGTCGCGTCCGCGAAATTTGCCTCAGACTCGCTTTGTATTAATTTCGTAATTGCGCTGCGCCCCCGCCGCCCCCCGCCCCTCCCGCGACGGCCGGGCGGCCGTAAAAACAACAAACTTGATTTATGCTTTGCACCCGCGGCCGCCCGCTTGTCGACGGCCCCGACGAATGACACAAAAATGAACGCGACGCACGCCTTAACATGTAAACTTTGATATGGTTATTATCGAATCGTTGTTTCTATTATCGTCCGATTGCATGACATTTATCCATTGTCCTGAAAAATGCAATTTTTTCGGATCAAATTATTTCCTCGTTTGCGCCGAAATAGAAATAAAAATTGCCCATCAAATATTCCATCAAATTCCGCCGACGGTACGCACCGACGACGCACATTACACATTACATATTCATATTATCATAATAACAGTTCATTATATAAATATTAGGAGAGAGCGCCGTCCAAATCGGGCGCGAACAATGTCGAATGATGTGGAAATAAAGAAAAATCTCGACGATTACGTATTTATACTCGCCGACGGTTGCGGCGTTCGCGGCATTGTTCGTTAACGAGATTACAAATTAGCTCTCGAACGGAGTGAATCATTTATCGCGCGGCGACCGCCGCTAATTAGATTTTTTTACATTCGGTCGCGGCGCGCTCGATTTCGTGCGCGAATTATTTTCGCGCGTTTAGCGCGAACGAGCGCGCGCTCCCGTTTGGCGGGCGGCCGCAGCTACTTATCGGATTTCTCACGAGCGGCGGCCGCGCGCGGCCATCCGGACATTATTAAAATATGAATTACGATACGGTTTCATTAGCATTTTAATTAAACGCCGGGCGAGCCGCGACGCGACAGCGAACGCGTTCGCGCGAACGCTTTGTCCGCGGACGCGCCGGCTAAACACTAATAAAGCGCCGCGTCGTAATTCGCCGTCATTTTTTACGCAGCGCCGCGGAGCACCGGCCGCCGCTTCCGCGCGCGCCGCCGCGCGATAAATTAATTACAATAATTAGCGTATTAATATTATGATTATTTAATTGCGGCTCGTCGCGACCGCCGTACATCATCGTGCGCTGCGCCGCGCGCGCTCGTTAATAATTCGGAATGGAGCCGGCGCGCCGTCGAAGGAGTCGTTTCCGCTGCGAAGGAGCGGCGAACGCCTCGGCGCGGTCCGGCCTGGCCCGCCGAGCGCGGATTAGCGCGCGCGACGCATCGACGCGCATTAATTAAATCACCATCCGGTCGGGCTTAATAATTTAATTAAAATACGAATCGGGTCCAGTCATTTGAAGAAAGAAGAAAAAAACGCCAAACAAAAAACAAACACACACGCCATGTCGTTTGTATGTTAATGCGCCGATTTGCATTTTTGATTTATTCTTGTTTGCGTTTCGGCTAATTCTCTTTTGCCGAAAAACAAGTGGAGCGGGATTCATTTCCGTCTCCGGCGCGCGTTTGCTCCGCTCCGAGCATTTTCGTCGTGAAATCGGTGAGACGACGAAACGCCGTACTGCTCGACATCTGTGGAGCATACGCGGAACGTGCGAGTCCGAACGTGCAGCGTGCTGACGGTTGCGCGATTCGAATGGGCAGGACGAAACGTCTGCGTAAGTATTGCTCTTTCGCACTTCCTGCACGCATGTGCGTCGCGCATCCGTCCAGCGCCAACGATCGGACAGATCGAACATAAGCTGGAACCAATGAAGAACGCGCGAACATCGTGAAAAGGATGTGCAGGATTTATAGTGCGAATGTAGGTGCGCAACGTAGGCAACTTCTTGCACAAGACCACTGAAACGACGCCGAATTTAATATGCTAGAATAGAATTATGCGGAACAGCGAATGTGTTGTAATGGCGACGAAACTAATATAAGAAAAATATTCAAAGTTTAACATCGGTAACGATCGAATGTGTCCGCAGACGAGGATACGTCACGGTTACGGCACAAACCGAGATGTAATGGCAAGAAATTCTAGAGGAATTCACTAGACAAAATTGGTTGGTGCCATTCGAATCAACGTTCAATTCTGCGTCGATTAAGCTAGTTTTATTTGATTTTCAAAATTTACCATTTTTGGTAAAAAAAAATCGAATACAATGTTAAGTTTGTTGAATCCAATCTAGGAAAATATTAAGGACAGAGAATTTTAGTTTATGCCATTCAAATCCACGTTCAATTCTGCGTCGATTAAGCTAGTTTAATTTGCTTTTTAATTTCTGCAATTTTTTGAAAAAGAGAGAAGAGGTACCTCTTCTCACATTTGCCAAAAATCGAATGCAATGTTAAATTAGCGGAACATTATCTCAACTAATATTAACTTTAGACAAATTTGCTTAGTACCATTTGAATCTACGTTCAATTTTGTGTGGATTAAGCTACTTTAA
>JAODGE020004412.1:0-17626 GCA_027574965.2 Ecitophya simulans
ATTTAGTTTTAGTGTACTTTATTACTTCCAGTAATACTTTGCTTATGGGGCGATTTTATTCAACACGAATCGCTTGATTTTCTGTTAAATCAACATTTTCTATTAATGTGCAATTTACCAGAACAATCACTAGAAATTTCACTAGAACTACCTAATGCAGTAAAGTAGAAACAACACTATTGCAATTATAAGTCTAATTATTTTATTTTTGTTAGCTTATCGTAATAAATTTTAGTGCACTTTGTTACTTTGAGTAAAACTTTACTTATGGAGATAATTTAGTGATTTTTTTAAGTAATTTTTATATGCAAATTAAAATTTTCTATAAATTTAAAAATGACTAAAAAAATCAGCACAAATTTTAACAGAACTATTTAATAAACGATAAACAAGCAAACTCTATAACCATGACAGGTCTAAATATTAATTTTTTGTTAGTTTATAATAATAAGTTTTAATGTACCTTGTTACTTTCAGTAATACTTATTTTTTATCTTGTTTGTATATCTTGTCAATAAATGTAAAAATCAAAAAAAAATCACTAGAAATTTTAAAAGTACAAACAATCTCGATAACAATCATAGACCTAATTATTATTAATTTTTTTCTCTATTCATAATAATTAGTTTTAGTGTACTGTGTTACTTTCAGTAATACTAAGAAGATTATTGGTAATTTTTTGCATTTTTTATATTTTAAAAAATCACGAAAAATATTACTAGAGCTACCCCTAAAACAAATATAAGTCTGATTGTTAAAATTGTTTTTTGTCATTTAATAATAACCAGTTTTTGCGATAATTAGTAGGTTGTTACTTTCAGTAATAGTTTGTTCCTGGTGAGATTTGTAGTAATTTTTCTTGTGATTTTTTTTAAAGGTAAACATTTTTTAACACGAATCTCTTGATTTGCTACGAATCAACGTTCTAGTAGTAAAAACTACTAACAAAATCACCAAAAGTATCACTAGAACTATCCAGTTCAATTTTTCAAATTTTGTTTATAATTTGATAAGAATCAGTTTTAGTAATAATTAGTACGTTCTCACGTTAAGCAATAGTTTGTTCCTGGTGAGATTTGCGGTGATTTCTCTCGTGACCGTCACATATTGGTGATTGTTTATTTTTTTTCAATGGGAAATTTTTTTCTCCAAGCGCAACGTTTATTGCGACGTTGAACGCCGCGCCTCGCACCGGCAACAGAGCTCACGACGCATCCAGGTCGTGTGGCGGCGGCGGCGGCGGCTGATCAATAGTGCGCCCAGGCGATCGGGGTTCAAATGCCGCAACAGCAAGAGCGCGCGGCAAACGCTGCGCATCGTTGCCGGGGGGGCGGCAAAAAGGTTCGCAAAATTTTATCGTCCTTCCGTTGCGCGGGAGGGGAGGGGGCGCAGAACGTTCCGAAATTAAGCGCGCGGCAAAAACGGGCGAAATTGCGCGAAAACGAGTTTTTGTTTCGGCGCCGCGCGAGGGTGGCCGGCACACGTAGGGATGATTTCGGCACGTGCGCGGCGCGCCGAAAAAGTGCGACGCGTGTCGGATGCGCGCCGCCCGCCCCCGCACGTCAGACGCAGGCGCGCGCCACCTTTCGCCCACCTTGCCGCCCGCGGCGATCGTCGGGAAATATGACGCGCGCATTATTTAATCTATCGCGGCGGCGGCGGCGGCGGCGGCGGCGGCGCGCCCAATTGTCTCCTCGCCGTCACGCGCACGCGAGCGCAAACATAACCCGACATAACCTGTAAGCGACGGACGGACGGACGGCGGATAATTCGATTCGGAAAGACGGCGCAATTGCGCAATTGCGCAATCGATTTCGGCCGTCCGTTTGGCGAAGCGCGCGATTCCGGACGGCGAATTCGGCGCGCGCGATTATCAAAATGGCCGTCGCTCATGCGCGATTCACGCGTCGATGCGCGCGTTATTTTTTTCCTGTTTTCACGATGCACTCGAAAATTTGGTGTTGCGCCGTAACAAACAGCGAATGACTCGCCGGGTGGATTTGCGTCGGGCGCGTGCTCGGATTAGGGGCCTTTGCCGCCGCCGCCGCCGCCGAAAACAAAGTATCTCCGACCCCGCGGCGGCCGAACGCCGCCGGAATGCAAATCGCGGCCGGCGCGCGAGGGTAGCAAACCTTAAAAATGCCGCGAAATGATCGACGCGCGGCTAATCCAACCCGAAACGACTCCGGTTACTCTTCGCAACCTTCAAATTGTTAAACGCTCCTTTTTCTCCGGTTAAAAAGATACAAATTGGCTGATTTAGCTTGACGGACGTTGATTTGCAGTAAATAGAGCTAAAGTCGGCGCAATTTCACTTCATTTTCTCGCTATGTAGCTTCAAATATTCAGTTGAACTGCGTCGCAGTCTCCTGAAACAGTCGATTTAGATTTGCGTTTTGACACACTTTCGGTAGGATTTTAACACAGTCTAAGATTGGAAAGGATAGAACAACGCGTTGTCTGTGAATTGCAGAAAAATTGAGACTCTGCCAAGCGGGAACCGGAAGTTACAGCCGGTTTTCCAACACGACTTTTTACTGATTTCTAAAATCAGTACGAAGTACACTAGTCGATAGGACAACTTTTTGGCTACGAAATGAAAAAAAAACATGGGCAAAACATTTTGGAACCGGAAGTTACAACCGATATTGCAACACGTCTTTTTGCTGATTTCTAAAACCGGTCAAATTTAATGACATGTATGAAACACTTTTGAGATAATTATTAATATACTAAGTACACTTTTCGAACAAATTTTTGGCTACGAAATAAAAGAAATACGGTGAATCAGTCATCTTGGAACCGGAAGTTACAGCCATTTTTGCAACACGTATTTTTGCTGATTTTTAAAACCGGTCAAATTTAA
Source organism: Ecitophya simulans (assembly GCA_027574965.2). Classification (NCBI taxonomy): domain Eukaryota; kingdom Metazoa; phylum Arthropoda; class Insecta; order Coleoptera; family Staphylinidae; genus Ecitophya; species Ecitophya simulans. Next base: position 2,867 of record JAODGE020004412.1, read on the forward strand.
TGACATGTATGAAGCACTTTTGAGATAATTATTAATATACTAAGTACACTTTTCGAACAAATTTTTGGCTACGAAATAAAAGAAATACGGTGAATCAGTCATCTTGGAACCGGAAGTTACAGTCATTTTTGCAACACGTATTTTTGCTGATTTTTAAAACCGGTCAAATTTAATGACATGTATGAAGCACTTTTGAGATAATTTTTAATATACTAAGTACACTTTTTGAACAAATTTTTGGCTACGAAATAAAAGAAACACGGTGAGTCAGTCATCTTGGAACCGGAAGTTACAGCCATTTTTGCAACACGTATTTTTGCTGATTTTTAAAACCGGTCAAATTTAATGACATGTATGAAGTACTTTTGCGATAAATTTAACTGCACCAAGTAAACTAATCAATAGAACCACTTTTTGGCTACAAAATGAAAGAAAAATAGTAAATAAGTCATCTTGTAACCGGATGTTACAGTCGATGTTGAAACAGGTCTTTTGTAATTTCCAAAATTGGTCAAATTTAGTTTAAACTAATCGATATAGGAACTTTTTGGTTACAAAATAAGACAATAATCGTGATTCAGTCGTCTTGGAACCGGAAGTTACAGCCTATCTAACGAGTTTTGGTAAACATTCAAAATTGGTGAACTTGAGAGGCCATTATGGCATACTTTCGGTGAAAAATCAACCACTGTTGGCTCATATAAATCGAAAGAACAAGTATGTTCCTACTTAATTACCCAAAAATAGTGACTATATTGCGCGCCAATCGGAAGTTATGGCTTATTTTAAAAGACAAGTTTTGTAAATTTTCCAAAATGCGCCATATTCAACCGTTGTTATGACGTACTTCCGGTTGAAAATATGCAGTGTTGTAAAGGTAAATACAAAAGGCCTATCTTTCTCTTCCAAGTAAAAAAAAACGCTCACGTCTGAACCGGATGTTATAGTCAATTTTCGAAAGTTGTTTCTTTCTCGAAATTCGAGCTTATTTTCCAGCGCAAACGTAAAATACGATCGAGCCAAGTTCGAAACAACTCGGAAATAACTAAATCCGAAGTTCGTGATGACTTCCCGAGCGGAAATTCACCCGCAGGGCGAGCGCCGAGCGTCCGGACGTGAAGTGAGGTTAAGTAAGTAACGAAAATGCAAAGGGTGAAAGGCGAGGAGCGAAAATTGGATGCGATCGTAACGGGCGACGAGATGCGCCGCTCCCGGGCCGCCGGCTTTGATTCGATTCTCGCGCCGCCGCCGCCGCCGCCGACGCCGAGCTAATTCGATAAAAGCCTTCCCCCGTCCGCCCGCCGCGCCCCCCGACCGGCGGGCGCCGATCAAAAAGTCGGCGCGAACAAAATGGCACCGCCGGGGTGGAAACCACCCCCGGCGTCATATTCGGGTGTTTCGTAATCGTCGGACTGTTGTCGTTGTTTGTGAATCACGGCGCGAGGGTCACTCGCGACACGGGAACGCACTACGCTCGATTGGGCGGCGGCGGCGGCGGCGGCGGTGATAGATTGCGGCGCGTGCACCCCGAGCGGGTGGAAGGGGCGCTTTTATTTATGTAACACGCGCCTCCCGACGGACCGTTTATCGCCCTGTTTGCGTCGCCGCCCCCACAGACGCAACTCATTGCTATGTGCATTTCTGATGCGCGCTCCGATTTAATCCCTCGGATTGCCTAGCGAAATATTGCAGGTATGACGTATTGACATGTTGCGAGGCGGAAAGGGCGAAAGGGATGCTCGGTTGCGTTGGCCGTCGACGCGGCGGCGGCGGCGGCGGCGGGCGCGCCTGCAGCGGAGATGTGGCCGACCGACGTCACCGCCGCCGCCGTCCTGCCGTCTCCACGCGCAATCACTGTAATGTCGAAACCATGTTCCGCCGCCGTCCCCGGCGCGTTTAATGCCCCCGCTGCGATTCGCTCCGATTGGATTTTCGATCGCTCGCGCACCTTTTTCAACAACGCCGCCGAAAACAACTGTTACGCAACGCGTTTTGACGATATCGAAGTGTTTTGTTTATTTTTCGCTTTTCAAAGAGAGTATAATTATTTTCGATGTTTATTATAGGCAACTTACGATACATAAAACGACTATTTTCATAAATATACGATTTCTTTACGTTTTTTTTATATTCAATATGATAAAAAATTATAATAATTTAAAAGATAATTATTCGACCATTTTCTAGGTATAACAAATTTGTTATTTTATACTTTTTCAGTTGTTAGTTTATTATTGCGTCTGACTATAGGCCACCCACAATACAGAAATTATAATACTACAGTTTTAATAAATATTTAATTTATGCACATTTTTTATGTGACAATAATTATTATAATTTACAAAATACGTATTTTTCTCAAAAGTTATTCTACATTATTAATTTGTTTCATGGTGTCATTCAATGCAAACGTTTTTAAACTACGCAAAAACCTTGTTCAACTAACAAAAAAATTTTCAAACGTTAGAATAAATAAATTATTATTTTATAGATATTTATAAATGCGTAAAATTGACTCAATTGGCAAAAATGATAAATTAAAATTGACGTATTGTTGGTTGCCTACGTCTGCGCTAGATTACCGCAATCAGTCAGCTCCGCGAGGCTTCGACTCCGCTGGACGGCGCGCTTTCTCCTTTCGTTTGCCGATTTTTTGAGTGAAAAAAACGATGAGCGCCGAGCCCAACGTCTCGCCCGAGCACGCCGAGCAGGCCGAGCAGCTCAAGAACGACGCCAACGACTATTTCAAGAGTAAGTCCGCTCGCCGCTCGCCTAACCTCTAACCTCTCAATTTCGCTCATCCGTTCATCAGAGCAGAACTACAACGCGGCGATCGAGTGCTACACGAAAGCGATAGACCTGAATCCGACCGTCGCCGTGTACTTCAGCAATCGCAGCTTCGCGTACCTGAAGACGGAATGCTTCGGCTACGCGCTGTCGGACGCGTCGCGCGCCATCGAGCTGGACAAGACGTACGTGAAGGGCTTCTATCGGCGCGCCGCCGCGCACATGTCGCTCGGCAAGTTCAAGGAGGCGCTGCGCGACTTCGAGTACGTGTCGAAGGTGTGCCCGAACAACAAGGACGCCAAGCTCAAGTACAGCGAGTGCAACAAGATCGTCAAGAAGATCGCCTTCGAGAAGGCCATCGCTGTCGAGGACAACAAGAAGTGCATTGCGGATAGCATAAATCTGGACTCTATGAGTAAGCGCTCCGTCGTATTGCTTGGTCGGCGACTACGAAATCGTGCGTTGCAGCAATCGAAAACGATTACGCCGGCCCCGAGCTGGAGGACGGCAAGGTCACCCTCGGCTTCATGAAGGAGCTGATGGAGCTGTACAAGCAGTGCGGCAAGCTGCATCGCAAGTACGCCTTCAAGATCCTGCTCGACATCAAGGCCTACTTCATGGAGCAGCCGTCGCTGATCGACGTGCCCATCGGCGACGAGGACAAGTTCACCGTGTGCGGCGACATCCACGGCCAGTTCTACGACCTGATGAACATCTTCGAGAAGAACGGCTTGCCGTCCTCTACCAACCCTTACGTAAGTTGCAAGTCGCGCGCGGCCGCGATGCGTGCTGAGCGAATGTGTGGTTGCGCTCAGCTGTTCAACGGCGACTTCGTCGATCGCGGCTCCTTCTCGGTGGAGTGCATCTTCACGCTCTTCGGCTTCAAGCTGCTGTACCCGAGCCACTTCTACATGTCGCGCGGCAACCACGAGAGCGCCACGATGAACCAGATGTACGGCTTCGAGGGCGAGGTGAAGGCGAAGTACACGTCGCGCATGGCCGACCTCTTCACCGAGGTGTACAACTGGCTGCCGCTCGCGCACCGCCTCAACGAGCGCGTGCTGGTGATGCACGGCGGGCTGTTCAGTCGCGACGACGTCACGCTGGACGAGATACGCGCGATCGACCGCAACCGGCAGCCGCCCGACGAGGGCCCCATGTGCGAGCTGCTCTGGAGCGATCCGCAGCCGCAGGACGGGCGCGCGCCGAGCAAGCGCGGCGTCGGCTGCCAGTTCGGGCCGGACGTCACGCGCCGCTTCCTCGAGCTGAATCGGCTCGACTACGTCGTGCGCAGCCACGAGGTGAAGAAGGACGGCTACGAGGTGGCGCACGACGGCAAGTGCATCACGGTCTTCTCGGCGCCGAACTACTGGTAGGTCTCGCGTCGCGCTGTTTCGCTCGCCGTCGATGATGCCGATGTGTTGCAGTGATACGATGGGCAACCGAGGCGCGTACATCAACCTCCGGGGGAAGGACATGCGGCCGCAGTTCACCACGTACGAGGCGGTCGTAAGTATCATCGTCCATGTCGAGCCCGAAACGTCACCTCCAACTGTGCGCTCTTTTCAGCCCCATCCGGACGTCAAGCCGATGGCCTACGCGTCCTCGCTGCTCAGCATGATGTGCTAGTGGCGCGCGTCGACGCGTGCGCGTTGTTTTCGTTTAGGTTCATCGATTAGGATCAAATTGATTGCTCTGTTACTCGTCCGGCTCCGACCGCGAATGAAGTCAATAGCGAGCAGCGACGCGAGTGATGGGTACTTTTAGGACCAACTACGAGTGTATCACCAGGTATAAACTAAATAATTATTGTTAATACGCATTAATACATTATATAAAGAACATTTTAGACTAAGGTGGTGGTTGTTTTGTCTCTCGTTTTGGGTTATGTTCAACTCATATTGGGTTATGACGTGCTGTCTTGTGCCTTGCACCTCGAACCAAATCTGACTTAAGTATTAACCGTTGGTTTATTGTGAATACAAAAATACAATCGTAGAAAATCGTTACAACTAACATTAATACATAAGATGAACGCGTCGGCGCGTGGAAGTTTATTCGATTTAGTTTTTACTTACAAGTGACGAACACGCATTTCGATCGCGATGCGCGCGCATCGTCGTCCTATGTACAGTGATATGGCAGGACCGGCGCATAGACACCAAGCGTTCGCATGCGGGTGAAAATGTTTGCGAGACGCGATTAAATTCGGACTAGTTACGAAAGAGGATAATTTAGTTGGCGCGATTCAGATGCGGTTCGAGTCGACGTCCGCGGCGGGCTCCTCGAACGGTATCAGCTTGCCGGCCATCGCGCACGAGTGGCAGCAGAAGCGCGAGTAGTACTTGTGATTGCACAGGTTGTTCGAGACGATGATGTTGCAGTTGGCGAGGAACGGATTGTCCTTGCACGTTTTCGGTATGTACGGACCTGAAAGGACGCGATTGTTGTACGCATTGTTAGATTAGTCAAGGTCGCCGCTCACCGCTCTTGACCTCCACGACGGCGTTGGCGCTGCTCTGGTCGTAGACGTTCGTCGCCTCGCACTTGTAGACGCCGGCGTCGGCGTCGCTGACGTTCCGGATCATCAGCCGGTTGGTCTCGGCGATCTGGTGGCGATCGGAGCGCTCCAGTCGGACGTCGTCCTTGAACCAGTCGACGCGCGGCGTCGGATAGCCGTCGACGTCGCACGAGATGCCGACGTCGTGGCCGCGCGTGGCGGAGATCGTCTCCGGATCGACGCGCACCACGATCGGCACTGCGAAACGTCGGACGATTAAGGCTTCGCGACCGACTCGCGTTCCGTCCCGCATGCATCCCGAGGTTAATCACGAACATGCTTCAAACCTTGGTAGACGCGCGGCGGCTCGGTGTAGGCCGGCGGCACGTACGCGGGCTGATGCGTCGGCGGGTAGTGGTGTTGTAGAGGGTGCTGCTGTTGCGGACGACCCCTCGGCGGCGCCACGTCGATGACGTACTGCATGTACACGGCGTCGTCCGGATTCGTCGAGTAGACCGGTCCCTGCGCTTGAACGATCACGCTGCCGCTCGCCGCCTTCCCAGACCCGGTGTACGCCTGACACGTGTATATGCCCAGATCCTGCAGCTCGATTTTGGCGATCTCCAGCGAGTAGTCCTTGCGCTGCTCGTACTGGCTCGTCTTCAGCGGTATCAGCGACTCGTTCCGCCACCACGTCACCACCGGCAGCGGGAAGCCGAGCGCGTAGCACTTCAGCACGGCCGGCGAGCCCAGCGACACGGTGACCTGCTTCTCCTCCTCGGGTATGTCCAGCAACGCCGCCTGGAAGGGCTCGCCGTCTGGTGGGAGGGTGTTAGTAACAACACATGCGGTTTAGACCACACCCGGTTAGACCCACCCCCTAAGCTACTCTACACGTCTAATGAATTCACGGACTGGCACTCACCTGCGACGACCAGCTCCACTTGGTTGGTGACCGTCGGACCGACGCCATTGTCGGCGACGCACACGTACACGCCGCCATCTTCGCGCACCACGGTGACGATCTGCAGGTCGCCGTTCGACAGCAGCCGGAATCGCGGCAGTTTGCTGCTGATCTGTGCGCGCAGAGTGCGACGTCAGTGAGATACGATCCGACGGCTGATGGTTAACTTACGGTCTGGTCGTTCTTGCTCCACGTGATCGTCGGATGCGGATTGCCGCTGACGGAACAGCTCAGCGTCGCGTAGTTACCTTCGTTCGCTTGCACGACCGGCTCGTAACTGTCTTCTTGCACGACCGGCGCGTGTTCTAGAACAAAAGACGCGCTCTCATTGGTCGCAGCTCCCCCAGCTCCGCATCGAACGTTCTAGAAGGAAACAATTGAATGTGGAAACTTACGTCCGACTTCGTACGGGGGCGCCGTGGGCTGATCGTGCGTCGACAAGTGTTGTTCGCCGGGCGCGTCCGAATGGGGCGGCACGCACGCCGTCCCGCAGCCGCCCGTCGAGCAGCACTTCAGGTCCAGCGTGCAGTCGGCGTCCGAGCGGCATTCCTCGTAGCGCTCGCAGTCGGCGTTCGCTCTCGGCGCCATTTGCGGGCAGATTCCGCGCTTGTTGACTGCGAAACAGGTATGATTAGACAGATGGATGGGGGTCGGTTGCCAAGCGCACCTTCGCGGCAGACCGGCACGAACGTGGCGTCCTGCTCCTCGCGGCGATGCTCGTTCACGTCGACGCCGCACAGCGTGCCCGGCGCGCAGCGATGGTCCTGGCACGGGTCGTAGCAGGAGCACGTCGTGCAGCCCTGGTCGTCGGTCTGCGCCTGGACGCCGTACGGGCACTGCAGCTCGCGGCAGTGGCGCTGCTTCTCCGCGCAGTCCGTCTGGCCGTCGTCGGGCCGCTCGTCGGCTGTGGAGGAGCGCGTGCAAGGTTAGTGATAGAGATAGGGTGCGAAGCGTTCGGGTGCGTGTCAAGCGGCGTGCCGGTTCGAAGCTGCGACTTACGCCCGCGCAGATGCTCGCCGCACGTGCGCACGCACTCCTCGAACGCGGCGAACTGATTGAAATTGCCCCCGCAGCCGGTGTACGCGAACGGCAGGCATTGGCGGCGCGCGCCGTCAAAGTACCAGCGATGCAGCTGGTCGCCGCACGCGCCCGCCTCCAGCGGCAGCAGGCACACCTCTTTATTGCACAACAAACTGTTTCAGAACATGGGGGAAAGCAAACGAGTGCGGGGACCCACCGGAGCTGGTCCTGTTGGGCTTCGTCTCGTCGCGCTTGATGCACACGTCCTCGCACTCCTGCACCGTGCTGAAGCGGTTGGCGTTGCCCTCGCAGCCGCCGTAGGCGAACTCGCGGCAGCCGCCGCTGCGCTCGTCGTAGTAGTACTTGACGAAGTAGCCGCGGCACGTGCCCTGGTCGGGGCGGTAGCGGCAGACGTCCAGGCCGCGGAAGGCGCCGCACTGGCGCTCGCACTGCTCGATGCTGGCGTAGCGGTTGCCGTTGCCGCCGCAGCCGCTGTACGTGAAGGTCTCGCACTGGCGCGTCTCGATGTTGAAGTAGAACGAGGCGATGGACAAGTTGCAGTGGCCGGGGTCGACGCGCTCGTAGCAGATGGCGGTGTCGCCGGCGGCGGACGCTTGCGTGGGGCGCGCGCCGCTCTGCTTGCAGGCGTGCTCGCACTGCGCGAGACCGTCGAACCTGTTCGCGTTGCCGAGGCAGCCGCTGTACGTGAACTCCTCGCAGGCGTCGGTGGCGCGGTCGTAGTAGAACTGCGCGAACTCGCCCGCGCACGGCCCGACCACCTTGGGCAGCGCGCACAGGTCCTGCGCCTCGGCGCACATCTGCGCGCACTCCTCCTGCGTGCGGAAGTTGTTGGCGTTGCCCTCGCAGCCGCCGTACCGGAACTGCTTACAGACGCCGTCGCGGTCGTAGAACCAGCGCACGTCGGAGTCGTTGCGGCACGGGCCGGCGTCCGACGGCAGGAAGCACTTGTCGGTGTTGAACTGCGCCGACGCCGGCTCGTGCGGCGGCGGCGGTGGTGGCGGCTGCTCGCGCTTGCAGCGAGCCGCGCACGCCTCCTCCGCGTCGAAGTTGTTGCCGTTGCCGCCGCACCCGCCGTAGTAGAACTGCCGGCATTGCTTCTCGGCGGTGTTGTAGTACCAGCGCTCCTTGTAGTCGGCGCACTCGCCGATCTCGGCCGGCAGGTGGCACATGTCCTTCTCTGCGACGCAGGGAGGAGACGCGGTTAGCGCATTGACGAGTCGGACGCGCCGGACGAGAGGTTAGCGAGATTAGTCGATCCCCATGCACCACTTACGAATCTCTCGCGGGCAGTCGAGCTCGCATTGCTCCTGCGAGACGAAGTTGTTGCCGTTACCCTCGCACCCGGTGTAATAGAAGGGCATGCAGCGCTTCTCGGCGGCGTCGAAGTACCACCTGGGGTCGCGCGCCTCGCAGCCGCCGGGCGCCCGCGGCAGCGAGCAGTGCTCTGGATTAGTGGGAAACAAGGCCCGGACGGACATGCCGATTGGTTAATATCAACGGTTAGCAACCAACTACATCCCGAAATGGTTACGGCCAACGAAAGCACACCACCGGCCACGTACCTTTCTTCCGGTTGGGAGCGGCGCACTGCTGCCGACACGCCTGCTCCGTCGCGTAGTTGTTGTTGTTGCCCTGACAGCCGCCGTAGTAGAAGTGCTCGCACGCGCCGGTAGCGTTGTCGAAGTACCATCGGACGTACTGCCCGCGACACGGGCCCTCCTCCTTCGGCTGGTCGCAGGAGTCGACGCTGGCGTCGACGACGCACTCGCGGATGCACTCCTCGGACGTCTCGAAGCGATTGCTGTTGCCGAGACAGCCGCCCCAGATGAACTGGGCGCAGTGGTTGCGCTCGCGGTCGTAGTACCAGCTGGGATTGTAGCGCTCGCAGCCGCCGGCGACCTTCGGCAGGCGGCAGCGGTCGCGGCCGCGCGGCTCCACGCACGTCTCGGCGCACTCCTCCATCGTGCGGAAGCGGTTCGCGTTGCCCTCGCAGCCGCCGTAGTAGAAGCGCGCGCAGCCGCCGTAGTCCTGGTCGTAGTACCACTTGACGGAGAAGTTCCTGCACGGGCCCGGCTCCTTCGTCTGCCAGCAGCCCGCCTGCGGGTCGTCCGGTATCTCATCGCAGCCGTCGAAGTTCTCGCCCTTGGCCTCGGCGACGCCGTCCGCGCAGCAGCCGAAGCGGCTGGCGTCGCAGCCGCAGCCGAGATGGTTCGCGCCCGCCGCGGGCGTCCGCCCGTCGGGGCAGCAGCCGTGCGCCGAGTCGCGACAGCCGCAGCCCTGCTGGTGGGGGCCCTGGGCGACGGACACGCCGTCCGGACAGCAGCCGAACTGGTGCGTGTGGCAGAGGCAGCCCGCGTAGTCGGGGCCGGCCGCCGGCGTGTAGCCGTCCGGGCAGCACTGGTGCGCGGTGTGCTCGCAGCCGCAGCCCTCGCGGTCGGGGCCGCGCGCCGCCGTCGCGCCGTCCGGACAGCAGCCGTGCGGGGCGTACGCGCAGCCGCAGCCCTCGAGGGCGGGCCCTTCGGCCGGCGTGACGTTGTCCGGGCAGCAGCCGTGCGCCGAGGCGAGACAGCAACCCTCGCGGTAGTAGCCATGGGCGGGCGTGCTGCCGTCCTCGCAGCAGCCGAACGTGCTGTTCGCGCACGGCGTGTTGCATCCCCGGAAGTTGATGTTCTCGGCGGCGACGACGCCGTCCGGACAGCAGCCGTAGCGCGACTCCTTGCAGTTGACGTCGCATCCGGCGCCGTGCTCGTCCTCGGCGGCGTTCTTCCCGTCCGGACAGCAGCCGAAGCGGGTCGCGTTGCAGTCCTCCTTGTCGCTGCCGCATCCCTTGAGGTTGGGCCCCTTGGCCTTGGTGACGTTGTCCCGGCAGCAGCCCCAGCGCGACGCGAGGCACTTGGGCGGCGGCGGCGGGCAGCCCTCGTTGTTCTCGCCGTCGGCGGCGGTCTTCTTGTCCGGGCAGCAGCCGAAGAGGCTCTCCTCGCAGTGCGTCGGCGGGCAGCCCTTGAAGCGCTTGCCCTTCGCGGCGGACACGCCGTCCTCGCAGCAGCCGAACCGGGATTCGCCGCAGGTCGCGGGCATGGGGCATCCCTTGTCGAAGGGACCCTCCGCCGCCGTGATGCTGTCCGGGCAGCAGCCGTACGGCGTCGTCTTGCAATCCTTGCGCTTCTTGCGCCTGCACTTCCTCAGCTTCGGCGTGAAGAGTGCCTCGGTGATGTCCGTCGTCGTCCACGAGGTCGACCCGATCTCCGTGGTGGATGCCCAGATATCGCTCTCGGTGGTCGCTCCGCTCTCGTCCCTTTCGGTGGATCCGGTAAGTTCGACCGTCGATTCGGTGGAACCTGTGCTTTCGGTGGTGGTCGCTTCGCTCGAACCGGCGAATTCCGTGGTCGAATCGGTGGAACCGGCGAACGCAGTCGTACTCTCCGACGATCCAGTCAACTCGGTTGTGCTCTCCGACGTCTCAGCGAACTCTGTCGTAGACTCTGTGGAGCCGCTAAATTCGGTAGTTGATTCGGCATGCTCTGTCGTCGGCTCGGTCGAACCCTCGGTGCCTTCGAAGCTTTCGGTTGTACCGGAAGCGGCAGGTTTCTTCGTGGTGGGGTTCTCCACCTCCGGGTTGATGTCTGTGTCTGTACCAGGCACGCCTTCGTCCGTAGCTTCTTCTGTCGTTCCAGCAACGGTGGTGCCTTCCGATCCGCCCGATGTAATGGTTTCCATCTCAGTGGTGGTGGTTTCCATATCGGTTGACGACTCGGAAGTTGGGTCGGAGGAAGAATCCGAACTATCTACGGTTGTCTCTGTCAAGTCTGTCGGTTCGGTCGATGCTGTTGTTTCTGTTGATTCTGTAGATTCAGTCGATTCTGTTGTTTCTGTCGATTCCGTCGTCTCCGTCGTATCTGTGCTCTCCGTCGAATCCGTGGATGCTGTGGGATCAGATGAAGCATCCGTTGTGGCATCAGAAGTAGCATCAGATGAAGCATCCGTTGTGGCAGCAGAAGTGGCATCAGTTGTGACATCAGAAGTTGCATCCGAACCAGCGTCAGTCGTTACACCAGATTCGGTAACATCCGTAGCATCCGTCGTAGCAGATCCACTGACGTCCGTGGAACCAGAGGAAGCGTCCGTCGAACCGGTGCCACCTTCGGTCGTCGCATCAGAACCAGCCGTGTCCGTCGCTCCGGAGACCGTGGTGGCATCGGTCTCGAAGTCCGTGAGGTCGGTCTCCACGAAATCGTCCGTGGCGTCGGAAGACGTGGTCGTCTCCTCGTCGCCGGATCCTTCCATCGAGGCGGTCGACAGCTGGTCGGTGGAGTCGCTCTCGCCGGTGGCGTCGGCGTCGTCCCCGGATCCCGTCTCAATGGGCACGGTGCTGCCAGTTCCGGTGCCGTCGGATTCGGTACCGGCGGAGTCGCTCAACATCAAGTCTTCGGTGGCCAGCGAGGACTCCGTCGTCAGCTCGGACGCGCCGGAAGCGGTCGTGCCATCTGCACCTTCGCTGGACTCGCCGCCCATCGGTGTGGTGCCTGCCGCGTCTTCGTCCGCCTCCTCGTCGTAGTCCTCGTCGTCGTCGACCCATTCGCCGTCATCGCAATCGTCGGTCTCCACGATCTCGTAGTCGTCCTCGGTCGTGACGGAAATACCCGGTTCGGTTGTGCCTTCGCTGTCCGCGGACTCTTTACCGGTACCCTCCGTGCCTGTGGCGGCGGTGCCACCTGAAGCAGGACCTTCTTTGGCGCTCTCGGTGACGTCCACCGGTTGGGCGGCGTCGACCGGCAGGATCTCGTCCTGGTCGCACGCCTCGGCGTTGCACCGCTCCGAGGCGGACGGTATCAGCTCCGGCCCGCAGTTGGTCACCGCGACGGTCTCGTCGTCCTTCATGCAGATGACCTTGCGGGTCTGCTCGCCGCCGCCGCACTCCTTCGAGCACTTGCTCCACGGCCCGCTGAACCACTCGCCGGCGCAGACGTCCTGCTCGCCGGCGCACTCCATACTGGCGTTGTACCTCCCCTCCGCACCACACTTCTCATCGTCGGCCTTGGTGAAGTCCTCGACGGACGCGCAGAAGACCTTCCTGGTTTTGATGCCTTTACCGCACTTTGCCGAGCAGGCGCTCCACTGCGAGGCGTACCACTCGTACTGGCAATCTTTGACCTCTGCGGTGCACGCCCTTTCCGTGTCGGGCTTCTCGTCGGACTTGCACAACGCCTCGGGATGCACCTCGCCCCGCGCCGTGGCGCACTGCACGCGCCGCGACTCCGACGTCAAGCCGCACTTGTCGCACCCCGACCAGTCGGAGGTCACCCAGTCGACGCCCTCGCACGGCCGCTGGTTGCAGATGCGCTCCGCCTCCGGCCGCTGCTCCAGGCACTCGGCATCCTCCAGCCGCTCCTTCCTGCCCTTCACTTGTCGGTAGCAGGTGACGACGCGCGTCTCCCGGCCGCCGCCGCACAGATGGTCGCAGGGCTTCCACGGTCCCAGGTGCCACTCGGCGCACGCCTCCCCCCGATTGCACGGCTGCTCCGTGGGTGGCTTCGGTACGCCGTCGCACTGCGCGTCGTCGACGACGCCGGCTACTCCATCAGCGATCACCCGCTCGCACACCACCTGTCTGGACCGGTTACCCCCAACATCCCCGCACGGCGCCGAGCACCGCCCCCACGGCTTCGCCACCCACGCCGCGTCGCACGGCTGCTCGCCGCAGCGCTGTCCGTCGGCGGGGCGGTTGCTCGGGTCGCACAGACTGGGATCCACCGGCTCCAGGGTCACGCGCCCCGCGCACGTCACGTTGCGGTACTGCACGCCGCCCCCGCAGCTGGACGTGCACGCCGCGAACTGGTCGAAGGTCCACACATACGTCTCGTTCCTCCCGCCGGGCACCACATTCGAGGGCATCGAGTACTCGAACTCGACGCCGACGTTGCTATCCTGCACCATCAGCGAGATGATGAGCGGCTCGGTCGTGGGTCCCAGACAGCTGAGCATGTCCGGCGCCGTGAACCCTTGCGGCGAGCGCGCGTACCGGAAGCGACAACCGGCGAACTCCAGCACCTTGGGGAAGTCGATGCGGAAGTTGCCGTTGAGGTAGTAGTGCCCCGTTTGGTTGCGCACGGCGAGGTAGTTGTTGGAGGGCGCGCGCTCGCGGACGTCGATGTTGGTCGCGCCGGCCGGGATGAGGATGATGTCGTTGTAGCCGAACTGCAGGTCCTGCAGGTCGACGAGACTGGCGACGGTCGTGCAGCCGGAGCCGTCGCCGTCGCACGTGCGGCACTTGTCCTCGACGGCGCTGGAGCCCAGCATGCGGTCGCACCCGACCGGCTGGCAGCGACCCTCGACGCACACGTCCAGTCGGTCTTCGGCGCACCGGGTGCCGTCGACGACGTGCTGCCGATGGCGGTAGTAGAAGCGCTCGCCGCGCGGCATGCAGTTCAGCTCGCACGGGTGCGGCGACTTCACGTACGGCACCCACTCGTAGGTGACGCCCTGGAAGGGCACCGCGTCGAAGGCGGCGCACTGCTGCGCGCGGTAGTCGCCGCCGTCGGCGCAGTCCTGCGTGCTGCACGAGAAGAAGCGCTTCGTCGGCCCGCGGCACGTGTGGCCCGGCGCGCACGTCCTGTACTGGGCGGCGACGCCGCCTCCGCACGTGCGCGTGCACGGGCTCGGCGCCGACCACGCCAGCCAGGCGCCCGACTCGCCGAAGCCCTCCTCGTCGTTGGTCACGTAGCTGCCGGGCAGGTAGAGGTTCTCGCCCTGCTGGCGCTTGAAGCGGTCGCGTCTGTGCCGCACATGCTGGAGCCGACAAGTGCATTATTTTTACTGATTTTAGCTTGTTGTTTTAGACTCACGTGACTCAGCGCGTCGACGTCCGATGCGAATTCTCCCAGGAGCACGGCGAACGCGAGCGGGATCAGCGCCGACCTGCAAGAAGACGTTTCTTTTACTCTTTTCGCTCGGGTGATGGATGGAGATTGAAACATGCGCAATAAACCACCAACTGCGTGCGACGCCATTTTACGATGCAATTACAATGCTGGTTTGCTTTTTAATTTTTAATTTTTAGTTTTACGCCTTACAAATTCAATCGATTTTGTCGACGAAAAAGGATAAGGAGAGTGAGCGTCGGGATGACGTGGAAAGAGCCGGGTAGGTAAGCCCTTTCGCGTCCCTCGTACCAGGAGGACATGAACGCACGCGAGGATGCAACATCCTGCCAGGCTAGTCCTCCCAAGAAATCAATACTGTATTAGAGTAGCAAGGACATTTAGCGAATTAACAAAAAATATTTGCCTCGACAAATCGGCTCCTCAGAAAATGTCCTTTCGCGCAATGTGCTGTCGGAATAAGGATGTTTCGAAAAATCAGGACGACGCTCGCCGCCGAGGTAAGCAACCTTGTGCGGGGTCGCGTTTCGGGTTATTATTACATCCCGCGTGGCAGGGGAGCAGAGCGGGAGAGCGACGCGCGAAGCGAC
>JAODGE020004414.1:0-10857 GCA_027574965.2 Ecitophya simulans
TTTCGCGTCGTGGCGGAGGCGCCGGGTACAAAGTTTCCCCCCGCCTAAATACACACGTCAGTCGTTAATTGTTGTGCGAAATGTTTTGGAAAATTATTCACCCGGACGCGGCAATATGCTAGCGATACATCAGATCAAAATTGATTATCGACTGGCGCAGGTCGCACCGAATTAAAAATGTATCCAACGAAATCGAAACCGTCTTACGGTTGACGAAACCACCACCCGCATAGCCGCGACAAACCGATGCGCCCGCCGCATTATTATAACTCGTCGTCGGCGCAAATTTATCGACGTCGGCTTATCTTATAACATATCGCGGGCACGATTATCAATAAACCGGCGCGCTCGCGCGTAATTGATTGGATTCCGGCGTGTGCATGCCGCAAACGGCCGCCCGTTTCCGGCGTACCAAGTGCATGCGTCCGAATTCGACATAACTCGCGGCTCGTCAAACCACGCAACCGAAATCGAAAATGGCGCGCAGAAAAACGCACGAAATTCAAATAAAATTTTATGCATCGCAATTACGCGCAGCACGAAGCATGGAACGCCAATATTTTAACGAGCCGTAGCATAAACATTTAACGCGGAAAGTTAATGCGTTGGTAAATTGACGGAAACGCGCAAGGCTTATCATCGAAAGCTGGCGTTTAGTGCCATTTTTCTGCCGAACGAACGCGAACAAACTTTGCACTCGTTGCGCAATTTATTAGCGAGACAATTAGCCGAATAGTTACGAGCACGGTTCATAATTGCAGTAATTATCCATAATTTCCGGTTCGGTTCGGGGCGCGCGGGTACGCGCCGAATAAATCAAAACGATTGTGATGCAAACGCGCGGCCAGCGCGTGTGGAGGCGCCGGGCAAACGCAATCACATGGGACGAATAGAAGATATTAAATTGATTGAATCGCATGAGCTCTTCGGCGCGCCACTTTACCACGAAAATCGTCGAATCCATTTGCGAACCTACCGGGTGCAAACCGCTCCGGAAAACGAATATTGTTTGCTGCATAACGAGAAAAGCACCGAGTTTTTGTTAGTTTTTAGTTGGAATGCGCATTTATTTTTTTAATTAGCGTTTTCAGTCCTAACTAAGAATACTTCAGCGAGTCGAGCGTCAAAATGACGAGAAAGGCATTCGAACTAAAAGGATCTAACTAAAAAAAAAAAGAAAACAGCGGCATTCGTAAGTTTTGTTAAAACAATTAAAATCCTCCGTGAGCGTGCAACCGGAGAAAGCTTCCTTTCGAGGGAAGAGAAAAAAACGGAAATTTAACCGGCGGCAAAGCGACGAGAAGAAAAGATGAAAAAGTTATAAAAGATTCTTAATTAAAATTATGAATTATGCATTCGGTAATTAAATATTTTCCATGCCGGAATGAAAGCGCTCGTTTGCGTTCGCGTCTCCTTCGCGCGCCCGATCATGTTTCACGGCACGAAAGACAAAACATTCTCGATTCGAAATATAGAAAAGTCCGTCGCGTCGACGAGCGCCGCGCTTAAAATTCCCGGCGCGCCCGGCGCCGCCACGACGCGTCGTTTTAATACAAACTCTCAAGCGGAAAATAACACGTAAGCAGCGGCGCTCGTAAATCGTTATCGGCGGCACAATTGCATTATTAAAACTTTATATCTTCACGTTGCATTCGGAGATTTATTAATTTCGTCGCGCCTCCTGGCGCTCGTACCGCGCTCGTCCTCGTTCAACCAAAGTGCTCAACCGAGGACGAAATTTAATCCTCCGGAAAAAGACATTCTCAAATGCGCATCGAAACGTTTCGCAGCCCACGCGCGCAAATATTTCAGATGGGTCGTCGGCGTTATGGGTTTTTGTTTGATTTCGCTCGAGTATGACACGAAATTTAATTATCGAAGGGTACGCGTGGGTGCGGCGTGAGTTATACGCTGGCGTTTCGGGGAGCAGACGTTTGCGTGAGGGCGCTGAGGGCAAATGAATAAAGGCGTACTTAGCGCAGCGGCTTAAAGTATTGTGTCGAAAATCCGGCAATAAAATTGATTCCGAATCTTCTCGATCGTCCGACTCGACAAATTTATTATAGCGTCGCGAGCGACCCTTGGAACTTCCACTTCCGGTAACGTCTGCCGTCTAGACAAACAAAAAGAAACAAAAAACGCGGTGGAACATTTGCAAACATTTTTTTTCTGTCCGAAATCTTAAACGCTTTTCGAGAGCAAACAAAAACCGAGCGCGGCGCGCAATTTTCTAATTTAAATAACAATTACAACCGGCGGATTACTGTCTGGAACACGCGTTCGGTTAAACAAGGGTTGAGAGGAAGGGGCTTTGAAGAGGCTGCACGCAGCGTCGAAAGTTGGTTCCAGGGCGACACGTGGGGCGGGAAATGTTTCCGAGCGCCAGCCAGCCGACCCCTGCGAAATTCGCTAGCGACACACATAGAATGACGTCATCATCCACGCATTACGTGATTGCATCAATTTCTGTCAAAACTCAGACCGCGCGCGCGTTGCGAGAGTTTCGCAAAAGTGACGCCCGCTCTTCGGGCACGTCCCGACAAGTTATCGCGCCAAATTACGCGCCGATAATGATCTGTTTACGGCTGTTATTGAATCGGTGCCGCGGAGCAGACACCTTTTATGCAAAAAAAGAAGAAAAAAAAACGAACGGCGCTCGTAAAGAACCAGACGCACCGAGAGCGCGCGCGCGCCCCCGATATTAAACTTCCAAAAACGACATGAACGTCGTCAATAGAATATTCGTCGGCGATTTTCATGCGAATCGCGTGCCGCCCGCTTGTAACCGTCGACGCGCCGCGCGCCGTTGGGGGTGGCGTTCGATACCCGCCCCGCAACAACGTATCGATGAACTCGCGCGAATACCAATGCGGAATCTTGCCGCCGACAAGGAGCAAACAAGCGGAATACATTCATAATAAAAATTTACCACGATATTATTACACTGAGCGTTTGCAACTGACGACAACATCGCAAACACTGAAAATCAAATTCTCCGGTTGGAGAAACTACTCATTAAGTGGAACACGTTTGAAACATCCCGAGGTAAATTTACAAGCGTCGAAGAACGTCGAATGCATTCGAGTGGCGTAAAACTAGGCGCGAGTTTAATTGACACATTCAATCAATAATGTAATTTGCATTTTCTAGTCGCGACGCGAGCGCTACTCACTCGGAATAAAGTCGAACCTTTTTCTAGTATACAGGGTGTGCCACAAAATCCAAAGAGATCGTTGCAGTCATTTATGCCGTCAATTACTGACATCGACGCCGCATTGCAAACCCTTGTTTACGATCCACTTCTAGACTGATTTCCGGCGGTTGGCTGTTTTCGGCGGGCGTCGAATTATAGCAATCAAATTGTGCGCACGCCATCGCACGATTTGTCTCACTTACTCGCGAAATTCGCGGCGGTCGAACCTGCAGTTTAATAAAGCCATGCATTATTCGATGGCGAATCGCACGACATGTTTTTCAATAAAGTTTCCCCGCGCTCTTGCAGTGAACGAAATAATACATTCGAAGTGGTGCGTGAGAGGAAATGATCAAAGAAACTTGTTTGGGACGAGCGCGAGCACTGACAGTAGGGTAACTAATGCTTGTCTGTTTGATGAGTCGTCGTTAATCTTCCGAAGAGGACCGTCCCCGCCATAAATCACGACGCGCCGCGAAATGTTTACGCCAAATTCGTCACGCCAAAATTATCGATTATCGACGCGCGCGAGTGACAAATGGTGGCGACCGGCGGGCGATTTCTGCGAGAGCGAATAACTTCGTCGGACGTCGGACATCCGATCGGAATTTAATAGGGGATACTCTACCGCAAAGCGTCGCCGTCGCCGGCGACGTCCGAGATTGCTTTCGGCGCTTTTGCGCGCTTTTTGCGCTCATTCCGGTCTTGGCGATGAGCGCGCGCCGTTTTGCGTAAACCGGCCGGCGTTCCGGGCGCTTAAGAAATTTAATTAAAAAACTAAGTAAAAACATATCGGCATACGCGAATGCCGATCGCGCGTTCCGCGAAGACGACGCCGACTTGCAACAAATTGAAATAGTTTCAACGTTCGGAGCGAGTGCGCATCGTGCGCGCGTCGTTTCGTCGAGCTTCCGTTAGCTCGTCGCGCTTCCGCGTTTCGTTAAACCTTCATGCGTCTTCGGTTCAGATTTGATCGGCGACCGAAGCCGACTTCCCGAATGCGAAGGAATTGATTTCGTCGCGTCATTACAACACCGCACGATGTTGTTCTTTGTCGGCGTTTCGTACCGACGATGCGTTTTTGCTGCGTTTCGAAACAACTCGTGTGTGCTACATTGTGTCTTTTAGTGGCTTTTCTTTTTGTTCGTCGTGCGCGCCGCGTCTCGAGTTCTTTGCGCGGCGTGCTCTTTTTGCGGCGCTCCGCTGAGTTGTATCCGATTCGCTCGACTTTTACTGTGCGCTTGTACTCTTTTACTGGTTTCAAACGAGCCAAATGCGATCTGTTATGTCTCAAACTGCCAGCGTTTGCGCAAAAAACAAACAAACAAAAAACCACCACGCCTCTCGAAAGACAATTAAATTTCCCACCTGCCCATCTCGGCTGATGTCGAGGCGTACGATCGCGCAAGTTTTCGGTGTCTGGTTCTTCGAAATCTGCAACAATCGGCGGGCACGTGTGAAAGCCGAAGAAAGGAGCGATTTACATGATCGAGCCATCAGGTCAGAACGACGGAAATGCCGAAATTCCATACATCATTCTCTACTTTGGCGAATCCTCCGACGTCTGGATGTACTTCGCAGAGTGATACTTTATCCGGTAGCGAGGAAACTGCGAGCGTCGACTGCTCCCCGATCAGTCAATACCGAGAGAATGTCAAGGATAAGCAAGTGCGAAATTTCCTTGTCGCAGACGAAGGAATACAAACAAGTCGTCGCACGCAACGTGCACCTTGAAATGGCCGCCTAGACCGTTAACAAAGCGGCACGATCGCAGTGAAATAAACGTCATTTTACACAACGATTATTCAGTGCATGAAGCGTTAGTGCAATCCGTTATTGTGCCGCAGGTCGTTAACTCGGCGCGCGCAACGTCTTGCGTTACATCCGCGCGTTTTGGGTAATTTCCGGCGCAGAAATCATTTGCAAACGGCGACAGGGCGGAGATAATAACGAAAGATGGCGGCGCCGTTTTGGACGTGCACCACGTTCGACGTATAAACAGAACGAGAGGCGAATCTGGCGCGGCACGTGACCGCATTTTTCGCAGCCGTCGAAATTCGGGTGCGCGCTAAGATCGCGATGTTTCCTCCCCCCACGGCGTTTTTGTTCGGCTCGTTTGCCCCCGGACGGCCCTTAATGATACCCGCAGGTTCGCTTTTCCTGTCGCGTCTACGCCGAAATTGATGTGATCAAGTTAATACGGATCGGGCGATTCTTCATTTCCATCTTTGGCGCACCACCCACGGCGATCGCGATTCCTCTTCGTTTCGCGCTCTCTTTTTTCCCCGTCGACCGAGAATTTCTCTTCCAACGTCGGCGGCGCCTCGAATCAAAGCGAATTGAATTAAATCTCCTTTCTCGATATGACGCGAGCGACACAAAAGAATAATTTCCTTCGTGTTCGTCGCAATCATCTCTCCTACGAATCGCAGCGCTCGACATAAAACGATACAATTATGATTCATAAGTCACTCTGCGCGAATCTCCTCGAGAGACTTGGCGGATCACAAAATTACATTTTTATGTTAAGCAGCAGCGGGTGCAAATGAATCGAAATAAAAATTCGTGCACGATATTTCACTAACAGACAGTTGTCGATTGAAATAGAACGCACTTCGGCGGCGGGCGCACAAACGACACCCACATTTCCCGGCGCCTCCGCCGCCGCGGCTATAAAATAAAACATACCGCCGTCGGAGGTGTCTTTCCGGCCGAAATTAATATTCAACGAACGCGTGACTTGCAGTCCCAAATTCCAGGCGCAAGGACCCCCGTTTCGTATACGCGCGACGCGCCGAAACAATGAAGCAGTTTACATGATTAATTCTAGCCGAGTTGGTGTTTAATTGCCCGGATTCAGTTTTGGCACTTGGCGTTCGCCGCGGCGCGAGACAATGCGATAAAATACAATACAACTAACCGGGCGCACAAAAGATCCGCGCGACGTCGTCCTGTCGTGCAGGTCAGTATCAACGAACGTTCAGAAATCTTCAGCGCGCCGCGGCGTCGTTTCGACGCAACGAAATACGTCCCTGTAGCAGCGTCGCTAACAGGACGAAAGTCAACCGCGCGACACTCCCCGCGCCCGGAGTGGAAAACTCGTCGGGTTGCAGCGCGGCGGTCTTTAAACAGATGTTGTTAAGGTCCAGACGAGGCGTCGTCGCGCCTCGTTACGTCCAAACGTCGCCCCGACGCTCTCCGGCAACCCCCGAAGGTGCTCGCTCGCCGAGCGTCGCGACGCCCAAATGATACAATAATCGTAAACGTAGCAAAAAAAAACAGAGTGCGCGCCGACCCGTTTGCTGACCGGCGACGATCCAGGACACGCTGGTGCTAATTAGCTTGGTCCTGCCTTTTTGAAATTAGCTCGTCTCGTCTCGGTGACGAAATTCAGTCCGCTTCATTTTTCCAAAGCTTTGAAACCACGAGAGGATGCGGATGAGGGTGCGCAAATAATTTGCAACTACATCGTTGCAATATTCATTTTTCGCGCAACGTTTACAGCGAAAACGTGCATAATTCCGCTTAGCACTTGAATAATATGAACCGACATTTTTCTCACCAAAACGCTCCGTCTCGGCGTCCACGTTCCATCTCCGTCGGTACCTCCAGCTTGAGAGAGAAGATGCAGATTTGTCAAACGTGATGACCGGACAACAAGTCTGCCCATTTCCTAAAACTCGACGGCGACTGAAGCATATGTGCGAAAATCTATTTTTCGTGGGGCGCCAACTTCGCGAGCGTAATACGCGCGATAAATCGTGGCGTTATTACCGCCCGAATCCAACTTTGAACCCGCCAATTGATATAGTAATTAGGGAACGCCGAATAGTTCCAGCTTCAAATTGGAGTTGCGATAATGGTGCGAATTCTATGCGCGATGCGCACGTAATAGAAAACGTCTTCCTTCCGCGATTAATGCGAATTATCAAATCAATTAGTGCGATCCGCGAGGTCCGATAAGAGGATGTACGAGCGGCAAGCGTTGAGCATTGTGCGGCGCCTTTTAAAACGATATAAAAATTATGACGCCGCTGCGACGATGGTCAACAACGTGTTTTACGACGTGGTCTAGCAATGATGTGTTAATTAATTGCCCGTTATTCGCAAACGATATCATTATTGTAACGTATGAGAGAACTAGAAAAATCGGAACTAGAAGTGAACTTGAAGCAGACAAAATAGATGACAATTGGAAGGGAAGAACAAAACCTAGATATTGAGGGAGAGAAAGTAGAGCTTGTACAAATATCTAAAAATCAATTTAACAAATAGAACTAACAGAAAAGATTAAGAAAGGAAAAACTACTATCAAACTGCTACATGGCTTTCTTTCATGGAATAGCAACAAAAAATAGAAAATCAAGAGAAAGATATATTATAGCACTGTGGAAAGCATTTTTACAGACGCACCAGAAGTGTGGACAATGACGACAGCAGAAAAGTCAAAGATATATAACAATAACAATTATGAATGGTATCAATAATAAACAAATTAGAAGAAAAATTAAAGCCACCACCACAATGCTAAACCCGAGCGAAGAAAAACAACTGAAATGGTATGGTCACATGAGAAGAATGGAAGAAACAAGAATATCCAAGATAATCTGGGAGTGTATACCACCAGAGCGAAGAAAAAGCTGACGACTAAAAAAGAGCTGGAAGGAACAGCGAAACGAGGACATGAAAAAAAGTCCAAGCAAAAAGACGTGGAAATTTAGATGCGTCCACTGACTTGCATTGAAAATACGAGAAAAAAATACAGTTGCCTGAATTACCAACACGATTGCCATGGATATTGATAGATATGTTCGAATTAGAGTGATGCGGGAGCGAAAAGGTGCGTACTCGCGGACGACGTGTTTGAGTAGACCGGCGATGCGTTCGATTTTCCGCTCGAACGTGCGCGATCCTTCGGCGGGCATTTATGGCAATTCGGTCACTCCGTCGCGCCGAAGATGCACCTCCGGGAGCGCGCCTCCTCCGGCGCGGTCCGGCGCCGCCGCACAATGCGAGCGCAACGTCGCCGATTTGTTTGGAAAGGAAATAACGTTTACCTGGCGCGCCTTTGTGCGTCTCGCCGAGCGTAACTTATCGTCGTCGGTTTTTTTTCCTGACGCGATCGTTGGTTTGCATCGGCGCTCGAAATTGTAGCGTCGGGCGAGGCGGTAATGCGCTTATGTTGGTGGGACAGTGGCCTCGAACGAGACAAAGGGGCACTGCACAATAAGGCACAACAACCGAGACGGCGAGTCACCGGAACGGAGTGCGCAAGTCATGCGTGCTGAGAGAAAATTGAAGACGACATCAGACGGCAGGAAACGAACGAAACGAGTACGAACAGCTGATCGTTTTTATTTTTGTGCGCTAAAATCAAGACTCGAATATCATCCTGTATTTCAGTTTATCCCCAATCGCACTCTTTGTTTCGAAGGCGGCAAGTAAATAGAAAACGCCGAACGAAGTTGCGCGAACTGAACTGGAGATCTCGCGGCGTGACAATTAAATACCGCCGAAGCGTTCACGCGCCGTCGGACAATGGTAAACATCGTGCGCAGCACTCGCGCGTTTCGTTATTTATTATTTATTAAGCAAGTTGGTGCCACAAGTTCGCGCATAAATTGTCGCGCGCGCGCATTCCGCATGCGCGCATCGACGCGAGGGCGCAAAACTACTCGCAACCTGCACGAAATTTAATCAGCGACGGCCGGCGCGTTGTTAGATTAAACAAACGTCGCTCGCCGCCGCACGCGCCCGCCGATATCCTACCCCCAAGAGATGGGACCCGACTCGGCAACAAAACGCCGCGTATAATTCAGAATTCGCGACGCCAGGCGACCAGACGCGTTTGCGCATGCGCCGCGTTTGTTTCAAACATGAATAACAATCTTTTTTTTTCTAATTGTATTTACAGATAGTTAAATTAATATAATTCATGGTTTATTTTGCAAAAACTGGAATGGTTCAAAGCTGAGAGCCACCCAAAGTTTTCGCGATGAATTGTACCTCAATATTTAGTCAAAGTGCTGTAGCGTTTTGAATAATATTTATAAATACATAATTTTTTTTAAAGTTATTGTGTAGGTTATTGGCTACTTATTACTTTTGTTAATTTTGCAATTACTTAAAAATTACTATTATAAATAATTTGCATCCTTCATAGAGTTTAGAAAGCAATACTTCAACTTTGATTTGAGCTAAGAAATTTTGTGTATGGTTGGGCGGAGATTTTTTAATGCATTAGATAGCTTATTTTTCAGTGTATTAGTACCGTTAAAATAAAAATGTGACNTTTTTAGTGCATTAGGCAGCTTATTTTTCAGTGCATTAGTACCGTTAAAATAAAACTGCGACAGGCTGCGGTCTAAAGGTTATTAATTTTTTAATATAGACGGGACAGTTGCGTAGTGCGTAAGGTCAGTGATGTGCACTATGCCAGGTAGTATACCAACGTTACAATCCATAAAATGTAGGATTTTTTCCATTCCTCTGGGAGTGATTGTGTGTTGATGCAAATATTAAATAGCGTAGCAAGATGTTCGTGTAATTCTTCTGGTGCGTATTTAATTAATTCTGCTGGTATTCCACCTGAGCCGGCAGCTCTTCCGGCTTTCAAGTTCTTATTTCCAGCNTGGGAGTGACTGTGTGTTGATGCAAATATTAAATAGCGTAGCAAGATGTTCGTGTAATTCTTCTGGTGCGTTTTTAATTAATTCTGCTGGTATTCCACCTGGACCTGCCGCTCTTCCGGCTTTCAAGTTCTTAATTCCGGCACTTATCATTTCGGTGTTGATTGTTATCGGGTCCCCAACAATTTGTACTTGCGGGCTCTCTATACTCAGAAATTTCGCACGGTCTTCGGTGAACAGTCCGTTGTAGTAGTCGACCCATTGATTTGTAGAAATCAGCTCTATGCGTGCTTAAGCCTAGGTAGAAAGACAAACATGTTTAATTAAATTGTTGATTAAATTAATAAAGCACAATCGACGTTTAGAAAACAAAAAAAAAAGTTTATTATTTATCACACAATTTTTATTCTAGAATTTTTTTAAATGATGAATAATGTGCATAATAATACACCAATATGAGCAATTATCTTTCTATTTTATATTTACAAATGNAATACAACAGCATAACCAAAATAGGTTTTCAAAAATTTTACATGTAATTTTAAAAATATTTTAATTCAGTGTTTTAAGTCTTTGTATCTGGTAACTTTCTATATTTAAACCATAAGAGTTTTGGCGGCAATTTTAGATCTAAAATATGACAATTTATAGCAAACACCAGTTTAAGTAAGTTTAAGCCAGGTTGCTGACGGTGGCTTCTAGCGGCAAATTTAAAAAATTTGTATGAAATTGCTATTGCTGTTCTGTAAGAAAGGTGGCCTGCCTGTGTCTAGCGATAAGAAGTAGAAGTAGGTGTTTACAAGGTCGCTGACGATTAATTTTAGTAGAGGTCGTGGACGGCGGCATCTAGCGGCCAATGCAAAGGTTTTGTATTTATTTAGCAAATTTTAAATTTTTATAAAAAAGTTTTTTAAGTTGGATATAATAAGATATAATAATATATATATAATAATATATATAATAAATATATATATAATATTATATATAATATAGATAATAAGATATAAGAATAAGATATAATAAGTTGGAAATAAA
>JAODGE020004417.1:0-16426 GCA_027574965.2 Ecitophya simulans
AAATAGCTATGGCGGTATATGTCTCTCTCTCTCTATCGATCTCACTCTTTCAAAACGAAGTCAAAAGTCAAAAAGAGCGAAAGTATAGTAACTCAGGGTATGCCTATCCTAGTTTGTATTTTTTACATTAAGAAATTATTGTAATTCTAATTGTCGCACAACTTCCGGCACAGCACATTTAAATGAATCATTAAGATCGGGATTAACAAAGTGCAATAAAAACTACATTCGCTACATTCTCAAAGTTTTTTTTACATCAAATGGTAAATTTTTCAACAAATGGTGTGATATTTCAAAGAAATTTATTTTGAAAAATGGCATAGTTTAAAATTGAGATAACTTTGGAATCTAAATTACCTTTGCAAATGTTAAATTATACATTACACAATAGGTTTTGTTAAGCGTTATCGTAATTAGATATCAATATTAGTTGAATTTCAAAGCATTACTAATTCTAGACCAAATAAACAACACTATAATAATTATCATTTGTATTGTATTATCAATAATCACTTCGCTAAATAAATATAAGAAGGAAGAAAAACAAATCAAAGATTTGTTTGAATTTGTATTTAATGCATTTCATACATTCCCGAAAATATTTGCGCATGATCCAACCAAATATATAATAACAAATTGCCGACATCGGGCAATGCACAAAAATAAAACAGAAAATAAATTGCTTATTGTGTTACAAATCTACAGAGTTAACATAAAACATGTTCGCTTTTCGCAGCTAAAAAAGAAACATATACCAAAAAGAGGAAAAACGTAACATTACATAATTCGTACGTACACAAAATACACTTAAGCAACAAATGTAAATAAAATGCGCAATGAAAACTCACTGAACCGCCATCAGCAGCGCACATTGCGTAAATATAATTTGACTACTTGCATTCATCCCAATCTATTGACAATTTGAGAAAACGTCGGCTGTAAATGGCAGTGTACAATTAGTGATCGATATAAACGTAAAGCATGATTGTTGCGTTGCTATGCCTTTCCATTTCACAGACAAAAGTTTCAATCGCGAACATACAACTCGTAAGTACCTAAATTAATGTTTTCCAAAGAGAATATGATTAATATAGATAGATATAGTCAATAATGGTCAAATGTGTCATGATTATTTAAATGACTCGGAACGAGCCATGCGTTACGCGATGAAAAACTTTGTTTTCCAAGGCAGTGATTCGTTAATCCATTATATTTCTCTAACCGCGAGCTTAACATTTTACATCTTGGCAGTCCATCCAATAAATTACTTAATTTTTTGTACAAACTTATTACATGTTTTCGTTAAACAATAATTTAATAAACGTGGCCCGAATAGTTCACCGTTTTTGTTAATTTTTTATCTAATTGAACACAAATTTACAGTCTAATAATACAGATTATTTTACGATCGTTTCTATTCGCATCATTTGTATATTTACAAAATTAGTTAATTATATTTAAATTAGTGTAATTATTAATTCAACGAGAACGAGCATATCGTCTAGTTATACCTACAGTCCCATTCGTCCTTGCTCTGCCAGTTCCAATTCTTGCCCTTCGGCTTGAACCGCATTTCCTCGGCGCCAGAACTTTGGCGAGGCGGCCGCTGCCACTCGTCGTCTCGCCATTGCTCCCTATAATAAAACTTCTTCTTGAAGTGAGCGTCCGGCTTTGATTTTTTCTCTTCCGGTTGATGGCGTTGATACTTCATCAGGGCCGGGTTACGACTTGGACTTTTATCGCGATGCGTGGTTGCTGTGTGCGGCACCACGCCTAATTCAGGACTATTGTCCGCTTGAGTAGGCGACGATCCAGGCGACGGTGTTCTAGGTGGACAACTGCCCTCCTCCTGAACAAAATCGCCTTTTGCCGTAGGGCATTTGAATAACGTCGGTTTTGCGTTCGGATTCAGTTTGATTTGCTTCGCCGGCGAATGCGACATATGCGTCGGTGGTATTGGAGGTACCAGTACCGGCAACGCAGGCGTTAGTGGGTCGCCGTGACCGATCCCGGAATCGGGCGAAGTGTTGCAACTATCGGTACCCTCCGTGGACCTGCGTCGTTTGTCTAATTCTGTGGAAGCAAACGCTACTAGTCGATCAAAACCGGAGCTGATGCGGTCTTGCCACTTTGACTCCTCGCCCTCCTCTTCGATAGCTTCCACATCCACGGGTGGCACAACTATTGATTGCGCAGTCGTAGCTGAAAACACGATATGGTAGTGAGGCATTATCGGTTCTGCAAAAGCACTCGAGGTAAACATGAAAAGAAAATAAATTAAACCATCACCCAAAATAACAAAATCAAAGAGTAAATTATATTATTAAAATCAAAGATGTAACTAAAATCATAAACTAAAAAGCAACGAATGCAACTCGAAAGGACGCCGGCTTATTTACTTTAATACTGATACTGAGTCACAATGACAGAATTAAATAGCACACAAAGAAGCTACTTACCACCAGATAAGATCTTTCTGTTATCATTTCGAGTGACAGAGCGAGCGCGCGCCATCTAAACTAGTATGGTAGGTAGGATAATACGCATGCGCGATTGTGTGCGCTTAGAAATTGTGCATGCCCGTATCGGTGCGCGTGCTGCCTTCCTATTGTCGCAACGCAAACAAACTATCAGTATTGAAACACAATTCAGTGTTAACAATAGTCGCCTCTCTTTTTCTCTCATATTCGCATCGGCATTGCTCTTCGTCATTCGATAATCAAATTTGTAAACGTGTGCGTTTGGTTTTTGGCCTCGCAATTTCGAGCGATTTTTCGACAACATTTCGACACGCACGGTTTGTGTACGCATGTTTTTCCACAGCCAGCCACGTCGCGCCGCTGTCGTCGCTCGGTCGCACACCCGCCCATCATCGCTACGTTCGTCCGGAAAACTTAGTGCTGTACATGTATTTTGAATCTGAAGGAGACCAAACGTCAATTTGCCAATTGCTCATTATTTGTCAAATATTCTTTCAAAGAAATAATTTCGAATTACATTAGAACAATCGTGAATCGAACAAATCATACAAAATAATGTCAAATGAGAGGCGAAATGATGCACAAATGAATGAACGAAACTAGAACAAATTAAATGAATGAATGAATATGCGTTTTGATTTGATTTCGGTTTGATTGTTTGCGGCTGATGGCAGAATTAATATGCAATGAATGTCGTTAGGCATGCT
Source organism: Ecitophya simulans (assembly GCA_027574965.2). Taxonomy (NCBI): domain Eukaryota; kingdom Metazoa; phylum Arthropoda; class Insecta; order Coleoptera; family Staphylinidae; genus Ecitophya; species Ecitophya simulans. Next base: position 3,188 of record JAODGE020004417.1, read on the forward strand.
AGTCGTGAACGTGTATAGTTTATGAGTCCGGTTGTAGTGGTGATATGTGAGGTTATCACAGAAGAATTCGAAAACTATGAGCAACTAAGAAACTAATCCCTGCATGCGCTCCAGGCTTCAACCTCAGTCAACAGATTAAAAGAGTCTCGACCTCATAAGAAAAGTAAATGTATAAAAAAACCAGAAAAACCAACAACTAAAACTAACTAAAAGATAAGAAATGAATCGTCAAATTTAAGTAAGAAATGGTCCAGCGTCAGCAAACGCATCGGCGGATCAGTGAAATATGGTCACATTTATGCATGCTTACCTTCCACCAGTTTAAGCCCTCCTCGGTCTAGTTCGTCGCGTTCGCGAAGTCGATGTCGTTCGTTAGATCGATCTCGAGAACTCGTCTTGCTTTCACGGGCGTCGGCTGCATCTCTGCCATCTCGTGCGTCCGAATATGTTGACGATCTGCTTAAATTCCTCAGCGGGCCTTGGATGATTGGTAACTCGCGCTTGTAGTCATTACCGGTCTCAGTCTTAATTTCGGGATACGGGGCATAACGTCGCGTCGACCTATCGAGGGAATGACGCTCTGTCCGTTCCGCGCGATCGTGATCTACCTCTTCCTTGATAGACGTGCCATTGAGAACCCGCGCCGCCAGACCTTCTGGAATAAAGTTGCGACCCTGGTTCTCGCGAGGGTGCTCCTCAACACCGGGTTTCACGTCTGTGAAATACGACTCGTGATATGGTTTTATATCGGCGCGAGGAAGCGGCGTGTATTGTTCGTAAGACCGCGACTGTGCGGGATACAGTACAGTCGTTCGCGGCGAGAATTGCGAATTACCCGCAGACTGGGAACTGTACATGTTGGTTACTTTCGAATGTGGATGCATATATGCCAATCCCTCGAGGCCTTCAGCCGAAGACGGCCTGGATATTGGACTGTACACTTGTCGGCCATGATCAGCGATAGCCGCACTATTGACTTCCTTTGTTTGAGAAACATCCGCAGGTGCCTTCACCGCTACTCTTTCTGGCCTTGGGGCATTCGTGGTTACCACTGGTCGGGTTGACAATGTCACCGCCGCGTTGATGATGCTCTGGTTGGATATTTCCAATGTCCGTTCGATTTCGCCCGACATAAGATCCCCAATTGTCCGAGTCGCGACCAGATTTTCTGGTTGAGCCGAATACGCTGCACCCACCGGCGCCGGCGTCGACGCAGGATGTGGTGCAATTTGTGCCGCGAGTTTCTCTTGCGACAAGTGCCGCCTTAAGGCTAGTTTCGCGGGAGAAACTTGCGTATAATCCGGCTGTTCCGGCCCGTCCCGTTGAACTTTCAGGTGAAGCGGGGATACCCTAGGATGCACAATGTCATGTTCGTAGCTGTCGGCATGGCTGGTGGTTTCTTGTATCAGTTTCGGCGGGTACTTTCGATCTTCGTTAGTACCTAGACCTTTGTACATGTACGACTGTTGTTCGGCGCGCAGGTGCGGTGGTTGAGGCTGAAGGCTAGCAGGTGGTGTAGGTGCTGCATAACCTGGGCTAACCATCTGTCCCTTGGCGGATGACGCAACGTTACCAACTCGGCCTTGCTGGTCTTCATTGAGCACTGAGGTGATAATACTTTTCAAGCGATCCTCAAAGTTAGCTATTCGCGGCGGTTCTTGACTGCTGTTAATGTTTCCAGCACTGCCTCCACTACTTCGAGAGCTAGTCTTAGGTCGCTTTGCTTGTACAGGTGCCGGCATAGCGGGTTGATTTCGACTACGTTCGCGTTGATTGTTAATTGCTTGTTTGATCGGGTTAATTTGGGACGTTTGCTTGTTCGTTATCTGACGACTCGCTTCGATCATCCTTCCCTTTTCTAAAATCTTCTGCGCTAGAATTTCTGGATTCTGCTCTTCGATCTTCGCAATATCAGGCACGTCAGGCCAATCCTGCGATCTAGTGCGATAATCACGAGATTTTCGTTGTTTTCCCATCGATGCGGCTTGTTGTCGTGCCAACATGGTCGCCTGTGCAACCTTCCGTTCTTCGTTACTCTTTTCTAAATTGACTACTTCGCTCTCCAACATGCTGACCTGGCTATGCAACTTCTTCCTATGAGCCAATGTCGAAGATATTTCCCGTAGGATACATTCCTCCGCTACCAAAGGATTTATCTCCCTAGTCGGCTCCTGTTTGGCGTACTTCTCGGCAATCTCCTGTTGACGCTCCTCCACCAGCGACTTCTGTTTCTCCTCCAAATTAGTTACTTGTCCTTGCAGCTTACTTGCTTTAGCTTGAAGATCCTTGTGTCGACAGACAATCTCCTTTGCTTTGGCCAGCAAGTCAACAGGGGATGATGCATTTATACCTAATTCGCTCATTCGTGCTTTAAGTAACGCAACGCTGTCATCGATTAAAACTTTGATTTGTTTCTCCAACTGTGCGGCGCGATTCTGTAAACGCTGATTTCGTTCCCGCTCCTCGTTGATCTGTTGTTGGATGGTATGCTTGTATGAAGGCGATTTCATTTGTTCGATCATGTTCATATACTGCATTCGGTACATGTCCAGTAGAATTTGTAAGGCATACGGTGTGTTTCCTGGCAATGCGGGGATGTCCAGTTCGTCATGCACCATGTCGGTGCTTAAGGCAGTAAGTTGCTGATCAACACATCCGGGTGGTGGTGGCAGTTTCTTTCCGTTAGCTGCAACAACAATAAAAACGTTTTAATTACGCAGGGAATCAAACCATAATAAATATACCTTGAGGTGATGTACTGAGCAGAGTTTGGGAATGCAGCAAATCCAATCCATTGATCTTGAGCGCCTTCTTGGGTTTAGTTTTCTTGACACGGCCGCGCCGCGGCTTATTCAATGTCTTCGGTGGTGGCGTTTGTCCAGCCTTACTTCCTCTTGAAATCTTTCTCCGTAACTTCTTGGTCTGGCGTGATTTCCCCTTAACTAAGTCGTCTTCTTCACTGGCACTGCTCTTCCCTCGATTCGAGTTTGAACACCAATCGCTCCAAGCCCTCCTCGTCGTGGGACCATAATTGCCATCCAAATCAAAGAAGTCCGAATCCGAGGAAGAGTCTTGCGCCATTTGTTTCGACATCTCTCGACGAGTCTTGTCTCGAACACGGCGCTCATTCAAGTTTCCACCATTCGCTTCCTCCTCGTTAGGATGACCGTTCTTGCCCTTCGATCGCAATCGGTGGAAGTAACACTCGAGCTTCGTCCGATCAATAATGTGCAGATAGTACGAGACAGGTTTGCCGGTCCAAGACACTGAGCCACGCAACGGAGACATTTCGGACACGTGCATTATCGTGCCAATATCAGTCAGATTTCTATCAGTTATACGGAAATTCAACGGGCAGAAGCTTTTCGACGATACAATACGCGCTCCGTCTTTCAAATCAGCAAAGCGCTCCTTTAGCTGGTGATCGACGTTTGGGCCAAAGGCAAAATTATTTACAAACACAATACTTGCGGAGTTGATCTTTTCACGATGCTCTTCGCTGAGAAAGTCGCCCTTCATCAGCTTGTAATCGCCGTATTTTTTGCCGTACCACTGCATCCAAGTGCGAAAGTTTCGATTCATCGCTTCCGCATATTTGCTGGGAACATCCGCACGTTCCACTCCCAAACATATTTTACATGGCGTCGCAGCAGCCATCTGTAGCACCACTTGACCAACGCCGGAACCGAGATCAATGAACACATCATCAGGCGTTATGTCTATTTGATCAATCATTTGGCTAATCAGTTCATAGCTCGTTTCCCCATAAACCTACGCAAAATTTAGAAGACGAATGTTAGTAACAATGAAATATTATACGTCCAAAGATAGTAAGCATTACCTCAGGTGAAAACGGTTCATACTGATTTAACTTATCTGGATCAGTAACGGCTTGATTATATGTCTGTTGGAGGATGTGCCTTAGCAATCCGCGGCTAGGATACTTATTTAGCCGCTGCGCCGATAGAGATGTGCCCTTCTCGAGAGCGACCAACGAGTCCATTGCTTTGTTGAAGCGGTCGCATAGTGCTTTCATGCTTTCATAACTTTTGGTATCAAAGTTAATGAGTATGTGATTGTCCAGTGTCTGCTTTAAGTCGGGCAGATCTTCAGACACCCATCTAGATGACACACAAGCCAGGATTACAATTGAGAAACACAAAATGTACGAAAACATGATTTCCCACAAATTTCAACGCATGCATGTTTTCAAACAAAATCTATTATTTACCTCATTGTTTCCACGATTTCAAACGCACCATCGTGCCGGTCCTGGAAGCAAACACGTCTACCGTTAATGCGATCGAACAATTGTTTAAAGAAAGTTTAAATAAATATTTGTCGTTTCGTTTTCGGTCGTTCGTTTTTATGGCATGGTGTATATCTGGCGGTTCAATGAACTGCACTTTTTGTGCAAAGCAATATTTCCGAATTTCATGGCCCGGCATGACTTTAGATTTATTGTGCCTTGTAAATATTACGACCTGCATCAATTGGGTGAAATTTCCAGCAACACGTTTTTTGTGTAGTTATTTTTAAAATTTCGGCACCTCCAGCTGACAAGTAAAATTGAACCGTCCGGAGGTTGCTGTAAGCGTGTAAGCAAGAATTAGCCTACGCCGCGTTGAGCAATAGCGCTGTGCAACCACAATAAATGCATTTTCTTTTAGAAAACGGTGAGAAAAGCAGTCGCTGTGAGCTACGCGGAGCGCAACAAATGCGATTGGCGGGCAACGCGCGAGCAAAACGTCGCGCGCTCCTACGTGACTGAAGTGAGCGCATCAATGAGTGCACTCGCTCGCGCTCTCCCGCTGCACATATCACAACAAAAACAAAGTGCGTGCGCGACGACGCGCCGAGGCCATTATTAGCTGTCGCGGGCGTCGCGTAGGACAACTGCGTGCAGGACTCACGTTTCCGCGCCCGGAGGTGAGCGGCCAGTTGTAGACGACGGGCTCGGCTCCCGCGGGCGAATGCAGCACCAGTTGTTGTTGGGCCATTTGGGCAGCCGCCGAAATCGTGCGTCCCGTGGTTCCGCTTCCTCGTCAAACGCGGCTCGTCGAGGGGCACACGTGCACTGTCGTCACGTCGAACGCTGTTTGCATCGCACACCGGGCTACGCGAAAACCGTCATGTTCGCGCGCGCACGACTAGCAACCCGCCGCGGACTTGCCGACCACGAGCACGCACGCCATCGCTCGCTTCGAACGAGGCGTTCTCGTCGACTATGACTCGTCCGCGTCGTTCGTGGCTCCTCAACGTGATCGTGTGCGCAGGTGCGCGCTCGCCTAGTGCCTTTTTGTGCTGCGATGTTGCCGCACTGTTCACTTCAGAACACACTTTCAAACGAATCTATGCGTACGGCATGACAAGTGACACCCTCCCTCTTGTTACTAGATTAACAAACCTTTCAATTACTTTTGAATCGAGACGCATCATAATATCATAACAATATTAAATTTTGAAAGAAGAGGCATTGAACGATGGAGGAGTTAGAATCACAAAATTAAGAAAAGGAGAAAAAATGTCCCATGTGAGTATTGAACAACAATCGCAAAAATATAACGCGGAAATCAAAACAATTGCCACTACAAGGTGCCTGATAAAAACATCACTATACAAATATTCAATAGTAATAACACAAGATAACTGAAAAACGCTATAAATTTTTTCTTCAAGTTTTATGGTAATAGTGATATAATGGACATTATCACTAAACATATATAAAAATAATAATCGATGTGTTTATAAAAATAAATCTTCGATAGCCTTTCGAAAGAATGTCATTGTGAAATTTTTGCCGACTGCCGCCTATATGCATAAAGTATTCACCAGAGGGTCGTAGACTTTATTTAAGTCTTTAACTATACTTACAACTAAAATTTATATCTGTTTCATTTTTTGATAAGCTATCTCTTTTTTTCAGCCCGGCGGTGATTTGGTCGAAAGACTAAGGTTTGTCGTAACATAATCCAAACACTTTATAGCTGGCATGCAGCAAACAGTGTAAACAACTGTTTGAGGGTCAATGACTTCTTAGCTTTCTGTGTCACACGTTTAGAAATATACAAATTCGTTTACTTCACGCACGTTGTTTAATTCCAAGCCAGGAATTAATAATTTTTCTGTGGTTAATAATTGATTCGTATTATTTTTTATGAATGTTTTTGACTGATGTTTTATTGTCTCGCTCAGTATCTAGTGGATGCGACACTCACTCGAGTTGCACAATTCAAGGATACGCACAGTCGACGCGCTTACTAATAATGGCTGTTAGCTAGCAGAAGAATATAGGGAGGAAATTTTCAGTCGTAAAGTGCCAGAAACGGGTGTGCTCCGTGCCCAGAGGAGACCTGACATGGGTGTCGTTAGGGAGAGGAAAGCGGTGTGCGGAAGTGCGAAAAATGTGCCTTCCAATCCTGAATCAACTGTGCAGTGAGTCAAAATGTTCACAATATTGTGATTCATAGTATATCATGCTTATTGGTCGCAGGTCTGGTTACACAACCCAGGAATCAGAAGATGAAGGTGGCAGTCAACTAACATCGCGCGCGCGTCGACAGCGGGTTCGAGCTCGGCTGATTGATGATGGTAGCCTGAATCTTGCTTTCAATCGACTCATTACTCGGCACACTGGTCATCGAAGAGCAAGAAGAATTTTGAATAGTAAATGTGATATGATTATGTAGCTAAAGTTGGTGTCTTCATATGTTTTTTTTAAATGTAGCTCGCTTTCTTGAGACTTTAAATGAAGATGGAGAGGATTTGGAAGTTGAAAACAAGTCCAAATTTCAACTGTTGATGGAAGAGGCAGAGGATGCTTTGGAACTTCTTGAGGCATATGAAAGGGAGCAAGGTGAAAATGTTTTAAATGGCAATCATATCATGTATGATAGAAATGACCATGACATTGATCCTTACATGAAAATACCTCGGAAAATTAGAGTTGCTATTGATGGAAGGAAGAATTATCAGTATGAATTGCTGAAGTCTATTGAGATGGAGCTTACAAGTCAGTTGTGTCAGGAAGGAGGAGATTTTTCCTTTTTGTATACACCACATACTTGTTATGAACGGTTGCTTGTTCATGCTGTTGCAAAGTTCAAAGGACTACATTCTGAAAGTAAGTGCATATCAGCCATTCCACATAAAATTGAACATGTTTATGACTACTATAATTTTTTGATACATATATTCTTTAGGGTTGACCAACAGTTTTATTTCTTCCATATTTTTATGGTTATAGAATTTTGAAGTTTTGAAGTACAAAACACGCCTTTTTCAAAATTATATATCTCCCGTCTCTAGAATCCGATCTAATTAATATCTTGTTTGCAGGGCTATGAAACTGAGAATCTTATAGTATTATTTGTCAAAATATATTGTGTGTTAATAATACTAAACAATTATCTTTTTAATAGTCTATGGGAGAAATGTAATTTTGAAAATAGTGTGCTTTGTACATTTTTATTAATTGTCAAAACTTCAAAACGTTATAACTTATGAAAAAAAAATTACAAGTATTTTGCAAGGAAGCGTTTTTGCAATAAGTCAAAATGAATATGTCTTCCAAATTAAGAAATAAAAAAAAAGTGGGGTAGAAGAAAAATTGTTCAAAAGTTACAATTTCATTGTTTTCAATTACATATAATTTCTGATGTTCAGAATAGAACAGACTCGCGTGTTTTATTTTGCTTTAACAATTTTTTGGAACAATTCGCAAAGCAAAGGATTTATCTAACAGTCAACAGTTTTCAATAAAGCGGGTGCTCTTGCTAGAAAAATGCCTTCATTTTAAACAATCTATGATTTTTCAACACGGCGATCATGATAATTCTTTAATTTTGGCAAAGCGCGTGCGCCATGCCGCGTTAAACTTGCCGCGAAAAAAATTGGCCAGTCTGCAGTCTGATTTCGGTTATAAATATTAGAAGCTCAATCTATCCGCAATTAATAGAATTTTTAGCACAATAATGATACACGGATAAATTAATTTATAGAAGTTGAAAAAATTTACTTAGATACACAATTTTATTATTGGCCCTAAATTGAGCATTACTGTTATCCCATTTATAGTATTTTATTATTTGGGATAAATAATTGGGAATTAATGTGGTCCTTCCCTGTAATGGTCTACTTTTTGAGTTTGAATTCATAAAAATAGTGAGATAAAAATTGACTGAATCGTCGACACGATTTGCGCTATATAAATTTCAAAAAGATCTTTGATGTGAAAATAATAATAATTATGATCATTAAATCTTTAATTTACCATATTTTGAAATGTTGTTCGTTTTAGTTTAGCAGCAGGGAGTTAGTGCAACCCAGTGGTCGGCATATATGGGAGGCACAATAATCTCGCAACTAATTATAATTGTGTACAAGGGGCATTTGTAGTTTTGTACTAGTTAGTTCGGTGCACGCAGAGCTACGTCTCAGTTATGGTTCGAACATGTGTCTCAGAAAATCACGTTTGCTCCCTTCAGGTTTATCTTTTTATCAGTGTTGTATCGTTTTTGCGCGAATTTGCATTTGTGCGTTACTCAATCAATTCGAACCGTCATGTATTTGCTACTGATGTGTTGAGAACATCGAGAATTTTTTGCAGGATCAAATTAGTTAGTGGTTCATAATAAATGGTTCAAGAGTATCATTCATTGTTAAATAATATACCTTCAAATCTCATGTCCTCGACAATTAAACTCTTATCTGCACAATTTGAGCTTGGCAACACCCACAATGACATATTTTACATCACCAGTAGAACAAAAATTTGGTAATTTTATTAAATAGGAAAATAGGTTTAGTTTTTAGAACTCAAGGGTTAATAGCCTTTGATACAAAGAAGGCTCTGAACATGTCAGTGATAGTCATCTAACAACAATCATAACAGTTTTGTATAAAATACTTGGAAAAGAATAATAATTTATTGTATTTTGTTACAGCTGTTTCAGAAGGCGAAGGGAAGTTGGTGAAAGTGAGCTGGGAATCAGTTTGCTCAACAACGGAACAAGTTGCTGTGGACATTTTACTGTGCGATTATATTGCTTATTTGCGGGCCGAATATTGAGGACATTAACATTAATTACGTCGACCGTGAAATTAAAAATCGTGAGCATTGATCTTTATCAATGTTTGCGCAATGGTACCCTAGGGGAGTAAAACAAATAAAACCAAACGAATCAAAATGAAAGTCGTATAATTGCTTTAACATTTTACTTTACCGCATAGTCATATGAAACATGGACAACTCGAAATATAAGAGGCCCAACACACCGCTTATTCGATCCATTATTCTTAAACACTTAAAACATCTAACCATATACCAATTTGCTCGCCCCGTCCCACTAAGATCATCTTTGCGAGTCCGTTCGCTCTTCGTTCGAATTGAGATGATTGGGCGCGTCGGCAAAGTGTACCTTCAATTTGTAAGCTTCGGCCAGCAACAATCGAATGTGATTGCCGGTCCATTGTCGTGTGGGCAGATTCTGGAGGAGGATCATCAGTCCCTGGAAATCGTTCTCGTCCAGCAACTGCTCTTTCCAGCGCAAGAGGAACGCTGCGCAAACGTACAACTGAAATTGGGCGAACGAATCGCATTCGGAGAGATACGTGTCCCACAAATGAATCGTGCAGCGCAGGGGTAGTTCGCGCGTCAACAGGTTGTTCAACCAGCGGAAAGAGAATTGCAAATAATCGACATTGTGTTTGACGAGATGGTTGTGCAGGGCGGCATCGACGCGTCTGATGAGATCTTTCAGCTGGTTGGCCTTCTCCTGAATGCCAACCTGGGCGAACACGTAATTGTTCTGAATGCCGTCGAGGAACTTCGACAAACACCAAAAACTGTCCGCCTCGATGATGTTTCGTTGGAGCGGCGACAGCAGGTCGATGTTGAAAGTTTCGAATGGTACACTTGGGTCGGCGATGGCTTCCTGTAAGAAGACGACGAAGAAGGGCGTGACCAAGTCGTTGATGCCCTGTACATATCCGGAGGCTGGATGTCTCACTGCCCACACGAAAAGTACTCGTTCGAACATCAGTTGCACTGTGGGAAGTTGGAAGAGCGGAACAGAGGGATTCATTCGCGGCACATCTATGTGAATCTGGTGATAGGTATCCTGATACTGATCGCGTTCACCTTCATAGTGTTGCTTAACCTTTGACCAATAGTCTTGACGTTTACGCTCTAGTACATCGTCGCGTCTTTCGGTATTCATAGGTAGATATCCCAACAAAAGCTTCCACACCTTAGGGCGCAGCTTAAACGGAATTCCAGACCAAGATAAATCACACAATTCACCTAAGGTGGGTGATCCAGCTAGCAATGCTTCAAACTTCTCACATCTTTTTTCAGAGTCATTCTCAAACTCAACATTTTGACAGGGTTGTAACTGAGGCCTACCAGGTATTGCATTAATTCTAACCATGTCAACTTCACTTTCAGCAGGTTTCACACATGTTTCAGCATTTCTATGGCTATTAATTACATTCAATGCAGCTGACTGTGATACCTTTTTTGATATTCGTGTCTGACCTGAAATTTTGTGAAAGCATTGATAGTTAATTCAATATAAGGACCCTAGCAACAGTTATACATTACCCTCATATGATCCTATATAAAATTCATCATCTTCTAAGTCCCAGGCATCACTGACAGAAGCTTGAAAATCTTGAAAGGACGTTGTGCCTGTAGGCTTTCCTTTCGGTGGTGGTCTAACATCTTTTTTTGGGCTCGGTCTACAAGGTACACACAACAAAAAGATATCAAACCAATGCAACCTTTAAGCAAGGAGAAATCAGAAGTTGTGTAAGATGTACTTCATCACAATTGAGCGTATATTACCTGCCAGGTACTGCTTTGCTATTTTTCTTCCAAAACGACGCCTTATCATTGGTAACACTTCTGTCCTTGTCCATGTTCATCCCATAGCAGGGGGAGCACCATTTATTTTGATCCTCACCGCTTTATTAACATCACAACACCGTCGGGCTTACTAAAAGTAGACAAAGTTGACGAAATTGTTGCATTGGCATCAGTGGACAGGTTAGAGAAGAGACGAGAGCAGAGCGAGAGTTGTTTGATGGCGATTGGCGCTGTTCGCTGATTTTCAGAGTATTGTTGAACGCATCGCGGATTGTGCACACTAAGCGAGCCACAAATGTTAATTATGAAATATCGTCGCTGATGTTACGATATCAAAAACATTACATATATGTTTTCGGTTGCCACGAAGTACGATTATGGACGGAGGATTAGACTGTTGCACCACCCTGTATACTTTCACACATGTCCCACCGCTTAAAATTTTATTCACCAATCAATTCTGCAGCCTTGTTCGGCTATTATGGAAGTCACACAAGGAAAGATGATAGTAGACATTGTAATGACTGAGAAACCCATCGTTTGTTTGCCTCCCATCAAAAACAGCTGGGATTGAATGGTCTATAAAAATACTGCACCAAATAAAAGAAATCAACCAAATAAATGTAGTGAATAATGAAGTTTAATTCGATTTCGTGATTTTGATGACAATTTATTGCAATATACAAATATTGGGCTCTATCAAAATTCAAATTGGCATGCTCTCATTGGTCGTTATTATCGGCCGATTCGCTTCATTACTCAATTTTCTCTTTTAATGTAAAAGTTTTTGTGGGCGGTCGCTGTATTTGCAATTTTATAAAAACATTACCTTCCCACAAAAATATACATTACACATGTTTAGTTATCTTTAATTTGTTCTATGCGCATGTCTGATATTCCCCCACTACTTGGTATTGACGTGTTCACTATCGATTCTAACCTATAACACTATTTATCTTCAGTTTCTTTTGTAATAACCGGTATAATTAAAACATCTTTGAGAATTGTTAAACACTAAATAGTAAAATGTCAGCTAGAAGTTGGGTTCGATGCAATAAGTGTTTCAATAAAATAAGCAACAATAATGTCCCATTTTGCTTATGCAAATGTGGCCACATCTTATGTGCTCCGTGCGGCCAGCAGATAGGTAATACGTTTTACATTTATTATGGCGATTATACATTTTGTGCATGCTGATTCCAAACCTGCCGCCAAACTTTGAATTTTGAATAAGTTCATTTACTTTTGTTTGCGGAGCTGCGCGTTTTCAAACTAGGATCGTAGGAGGTAGAAAAACTGAGCGTTGGTGCCGCTGGCTTCTGCTGAACCTTCCGTTAGTCAAATGGCCTTTATCACGTGGAAATAGACGTGGGCCGTTGCAGATCATAAATGTTCTGAATTTTTCAAAATACCTTGAAAATTTGTGCTTTTCGAGTTAAGTTAGGTGTACATGCAAAAAATGGTGACCATATTACCATATTAAATAAGTTTTTCTGTTAAAGTACTGTATTTTCATAATAACTAATGTTAATTGATATTTGAAAGTGATATTTTTGTCGAAAGCATCTTTTAAAACCGTATTTTTGGTTATTCAATTTTTACTTTATATTATATTTTTGATAAACCCGCTCGAATTACGCCGATTGCTTCGGATCGACCTATCTGTGTAACTCGGTGTATACGTATGTCATGAAATCAACGTCTTTCTGACGAGAGACATGTGTTTGATGTGTCGCTACTAACTCATGGTTATGCCAACGGTTGCTGACAATATGACAATACTGACTTACAATCATAATTATCTCATTATGACCGGACACGGAACGTGTATGTGCGTGAGTATTAAATTATTTGTGTAACTGAATACCTGAAAGTGTAAATTATGAGTTTGGCATCATTTGCTTCACTACTTGTGCAGCAATATTGCCTTTTTTCACTGCACGCAGTAAGAACAATTGCGTGTGCTTATGAGAATCATAGCACGGCACAGTTACGGTGCTTTAGGAATGGTGACAAAATAGAGTTTTGAAATGATTATCTTTACTCTTTAATATATTTACTATACGTTGTCTCAATTTTAAACTTTCAAAAATTTGTATCGTTTTCTATCTATATCTATATAAAATATTTAATAGCATTACTTATTTCTTGGCGAAATAAGTTTTGGTTAGGAAAGCTTTGGAAGTATTTGAAACTCAACGTGAAAAGTCAGAACTGAGTTTGACACACATGAATCATTGGTGTGTAACAAAGAAATTTCAACTTGCAGATATATATTTTTTTCATTTTCATTCATGGTACGCTTGTATTGCAAAAAGTGCTTATGCTTAATATTAAAGCAACATTTTATTGCATTTTTATTAATATTTTTA
>JAODGE020004446.1:0-11215 GCA_027574965.2 Ecitophya simulans
GCTGAGACTGTCGAGGTATGACTTTCTCCACTTGAGTCCACTTGATTATTGATAAATTAAAGAACTGATAAAAAAAATTATGGAAATTTTATATCAAATGCATTGAAAATGCTTTGATAGTAAAGAAATACCCACAACTAGACAGACAGAAATATTTAATAATAGGTATTAGTTTAGAATTATTTATTTGTAGTTATATCAGTTATTCAAGGCAACTTTTGAAAGGGGAGAAGCTTCGAGATAATGCTGAGCAAATTTTGCTTGGAGGTTCTAACTTTTATAAGAAACATGCCAACACGCAACAAGCAGTTGGCGCATTAAAGCGTTAATAATTTTATTATTCTTTAGCTGTAACTGAATTATTAAATAATATTTGTACTTCTGGTGCTTGATTAACCTTTCATTTGCATTTACAGGATCTTGAACTTCAGTGTTACTTAACTCCAGTTTTATTGACAATGAGTTGCAGCTATTGGCCCACATTTCAACAACTGTCTAAGTGAACGAAAAGTTAGGTTATTCAAAAGTGAAAATATGAATGTGGGGTTATGTTGCGCATAAAAAATAAGTATAAATCTTTCATTTATATTAAACTAACAAGTTGAAACTTTTAAAATGGCGTCTTGAAATGCTGTTAATATATTTTATACTTGTAATTAGTATCAAACCATCAAACACTCACAATGTTCCCAAATATGAGCGGAAACTAAAATAGCATAGTTAATGATACATATGATACATTTCTTAATAGTCAAATTAAAATTATTCAGGTAAAGTGTTTACCAAATCATCAATATATTTAAAGATGCCGTCGCCCAAAGCCTGCGCAACGTTTATATCTGGTATAATACTCTTGTCACCGTGTTGGATACGCCTGAAAATACCGCGTAATTAATAAACAATCAGTTACGACGCCAGTTGAATGTGCAAAAACAATAATTCTATGATTAACCTATTATAATGACGAAATTATTTGTGCGCACTTCAAACCGCAACCGCAAATTTATTAATGAATATTATTTGAGGAGAAAACAAAAAACATAATGAGTGAGATTGGCAAATGTGCAACGCTTAATTGCAGCTGTAAAATAGTAAAGAAGGTCAAAGGAAAGACTTATGTTCGCACCGATATTTCCGTAGTTGTTGCCAAAGACAAACGTGTCGTTCACTGCCACGTCATTTGCGAGTTGGGACGTTTTGTTTCCAGGCATGTTGGAAACGTTGAGACAGGCGTCGTATGCTAGGAGAAGCCTTTTTACTATTCCGAGTGGCAGACCGGCGAGCATTCTCATTTGCCAATAGCAAAACTAAAATGTTTCAAAAACGATTTAAGTAATCACAAAGAACCTCAATCCAACATGCCTTCTAGAACTTACCCTCAAATCCAAAGCGTTCTTTAATCTGTCGTTGGTCTTATGCACGGCTTGCAATCGACGCAGCAATTCGTTCGTTTCAGTTTTGAAGTTAACCGCAGTGCTGTTCTTGATTATCTGGCTCGGCTGCAGTAGTTGCGTGAATCCCATGGCAAATTTATTTCCCAGATTGGTTATGGGATTGCCTTTCTCGTCGATGCGCACTATTTTGTCGAAATGCGGTGACATCAAGAAGTAGGGGTTCATCGTGAGCAGACAATCCGTTCGGATCTGAAAACGAGTGACGTATGCGTGACGTCATAAGTCAACGTACAGAACAGGCAACCGAATGTACAAATTTATGCTTAAAAATTGAAATACTTCGAATATTTTGTAAAATGTGCAGATACTGATGCCGCAATGGCCGTCGAGATGACATCGACAAACGCCACTTTGTAGTAGGTTTTTACGCGTTTGACTTTCTTAATGTAATCGTCCCCGGGTTTCTCCCACACGAAAATCAACTGATGGTTGCCGGATGTTGCAGGACCATGCAATAGATTGTCCTTCTCTGGATGAACCAAAGTGGAGTAATAAAACTTTTTCGTTAAATATTTCATTATACGCCTCGCATTTTTTCTGCATCATATCCACGCCATTCTCTAGCAAATACGTCGTCATCTAACGCCATCTGTTAGCGAATGATGTTCGCGCATGACCAACGGGTAGACGTCCTTCCCGTCGTGCCAGGTTATCATCTTCTTTCAAACGTTAATCTCCCAGAGATAACTGTCGTTCTCTGGCAACGCGGTGTTTGAATACGCCTCTAACAACGCGTAAAGTTCCTCCGTGCTGGAATACTCGTCCAGATACATGACGCATGCGCGCACGCCATAGTTTATTATGCGGTAATACTGCAGGCCTAAACAGGACTTAATCACTGACGAGAATCTCGGATGGGTTTTCGCTATCAAGGCATATTTTTCACTAAAGAACTCCAGCAGTTCTGTTGGGAGATTAGGATTCCCTGTCGGGGCGAGCGCGTAGATAAGATTGATGATGTTCTTTGACGCGTTTTGCACTACCCCGATGCGGTCGCAAACGTCGAGCATTGAATGAAAAGCGGTGCCGAGTCTGATTCGGAGATAGATTTCCACTGATTTGTAGAACAGCGCGAGAAGGATTATTGTAGGACAAAGTAATAGAACGAAAAATAAGGTCAGGACTATTCGAAGCGGGATTGCACATAAGCGTGTGCAGTTTGGACATACGAAAACCTGAAAATTAAACAGGGAAGTATTTAATCGCCATCTATTAAATATTTCAACTTTAAACACACAGTTGTCATAAGAATCACAAGTATTAAAATTCTACCATTTCTAATTTTTATTGGGAATGACAAAATTGACAAAAACTGTAGACGATAAAACGCTCATTGCGCCACGCACGCGTGAAGTTCAGCGTAAAGATAGAATTTTAATATTAATGTAAATTTGAAACAGTCGACAACCATTTAATAGTTTAAAAGTGATGTTAACTTACTTCGACTAGTTTGTATGTGTAAAATGGAAGAAGGAAAAAGTCTAAAACAAAATTGGTTCAAATTAACCTCTAATGTACACTATTCAATGATATTTAATTAGATAAACAACTTACCAAAGGAGAATAGTCAATTTATCATCCGCATTTTGATTGTCTACTAAGATTTCACACTTTTTAATCACAAACTATTTATAGTCTGTTATAGTCGTCAATTTTTCATCGAAAAAAGTGGTTTAACTCAACTTGTTTAACTTAAAACGCAATTTTGACAATTGCCACTTATTAATCTTTATATACTTAATGCTTTCTCCGCCGGTACTCGACTGAAACCCCGACGGAGATAGGGAACGTTGAAAATTACGCGAAAGGCACGAAAGGTGCGAAAGGTTCGCAAGACACAATCGAAATGGTGAGAACGGCGAATCAACAACCAGGTCGCTTTGGAGTTGTCACCGGTTGTCAATGAAACATATACATATATTGGCGCACATTTGCAAGATGTACTAACTAACTTAAACAATTATTAAACTTGTTACGTCGATGACTTGCCATCAATTGAATGGTCAGAATTTAAAACTTAGCGAACCTAGCAACATAAACCATCATAATCAATCATAAATAAATTGTTATTTCCTATAATCAACGATAGTTGCTCTACAATTTAATCGATTTTAATCGACGACAAGGTCAGAATATCGGGTCTAGGTCTAAATAGTGAAGTGTTAACGTTTTCGCGATTTTATTTAACAAAATAAATATGCTGTCACAGCGAAGGTCAAGGCGTAATAAAGAAACAACACTTTTTAATAACTTTTATTTAACGGGGCTTCTGGGATTAACTGTAGACTAGCGCTTTTGACTGTTGTTTACAGGTGCTACTAGAAACTAAATTTATTTTGATGAAAGTATATTATATCAAATGCCGCAAGTGCCTGCGCGGCACGTCTGGCCGGAGAGTCGGAAAATTTTTGATTATCGAGGATTTGACTTGATCAATTCAATTCCGTCAATTCATAGATGTTACGATTGTATTGCTATTGACTTCAAAAAAATGCATTTATGCCATTAGTGCCGTTTCTCTCAAATAGATATTAACCAAAGTTTTGGGTCTTTCTTGCATATTTTATCTATAGCTTAGTTTTTTTATTAACTTTAGTAATTTTATCCGTTTGGCCACAATGGGGGTGGCATAAACCAATATAACATTTGACAAAGGTGTCATATCAAACGAAGCCTGTTCTCTTTTACTTTTAATTAATAGTGAAAGTTGCTTCACTCGATGTTATGATGTTCTTTTTGCTTTGATGCGTTGGTGTAATATCAAACGCTTATGTATATGTGCTACGTGTAATTGGCTTTCGATTGCAATCAAGCACAATTTAAAATTTTTTGAGCGTGTTAGTTTTACGAATTTAACTTTTCCATTTGGCTTTTGTGCAACGACTAACCAATCATCTCTTATTTTCTAGAAATGTAAACTTTAGCACACAAACATCTGGCATCCACCTTTCCGCACTTTCACGATTACATTCTCTTTTTCTAGATATTACTTAATGAGACTTAAGCATCCCTTGCACCCCTTGAAAATCGAACGCACTTTTCTCCGATTCCACAATCCTTTACGGCTAATTTCCATAAACTCATTTGAGACATTATGAGGTCAAATTCAAACGTTATTTAATAAATAAATATGGTAACCAAGAATAACAATAAATAATTGGTTTTCTCTGCTAAAATTAAAAGTAAAAACTATCAAAAACAATCTATGTTTATCAAAAACATCGGTGACTGTATATCGACGTATTCAAACGTGTTCAAGATATTTTCTGACAAAATGTTGTAAAACTGCAACATCAATAGTCCCAAAAAACATCAATGTTGAATAATCGGTATTATTTTAGAATATCGATATTTTTAGAATTACAAAATAAATTACCAGCGCAAGGTTGCTCATCCGTCACCGCAACGTTACTATTACGCACCGGCCGGTCAACGATACGATTCGCGATACGACGCGCGGTATGGCGGACGTAGTGACGCACGCCGCGATACGACGGAGTTACGATTCACGCTACGAGTATCCAGGCGAGTGCAGAGATAACCTATACTTTGGAGTATCCCAAAATGAGACGGGATAATAAACCTGAGGTCAGATCCGGTTTTGGACCACCGCAAAATAAACGCTGCGTATCTTTCTCTCGCGAGGGTTTCTCAAACCCGACCGGGCAACGGAACTAGAAGTGGAAGCCCTCGTTGCCTCGTTTTAAATCTAAGCGATACCTATCTTTAAGTGGTAGGCAATAATCATGTGCGAGTTATTGGAATGACTGGCATGCTCCAGTTCAACGATGGACTGTTTGACCTGGAAGCAGTAGTGATTGAAGGGTGTTTATGGTAAAATACCAAGCCGTAATCAGTGTGGGCAACAATCTAATAACTCTAAGAAAAGGCGACACAACGGTGCCCATCAAGATCAACCGTTTGCAAGAATTGGAAGCACACTTTCTGGAGCGCGACTTCGGACGCAACTGGAGGTGATTCCGAATGCGGTTCCACTCGGTGTCCTTAGTAGATTGAGCTGGACCGGGTTGGGATGGCCGAACGAGTAGCAAGTAGAGTATACGTTTATTGCGAATCTTATGCAGTATGGATTAACATGTTTCTTAGTTCTTTATAAACGTCTTGGTTGCGCAGGCGCAATGACACGACTTTACGACGGGCGAGCGAGCACCAGCAAAGATTAGTAGTGGTAGTCGGTTAGACCGATCACTGTCGACTGATTCCTTGACTCTCGTGGTGCCTCTTTTTATATGCGAATTGTTGCCGGGCGGTGGCCAGTTGGCCGACGCCCGTGGCCTCTTTTAGCCTTTTTAGCCTTTGTCCTCGCGATAATTTTGTCGTGTGGTCGCTTCAGCGTGGCCAAGGATTTCCGAAACTTGAGAATAACACGTAGTTAAGCGACTAGATAGTGGCTATTTCTAGGAAGCCACGGCAAGCCGCGCGTCAGTGGCTTCTCGTGATTTCCGCGTTTGTCACCCCGACGTGACTATCAATTTTGTTGCTTACGCCGTCTTGTCTTTGTTGCCAAGGAAACAAAGGGAACTGACGTAAGAGGTAAGAGGTAATTAAGAGGTAATTATTTGGGGTTGCAAGAATTAGTGAAAAATTTTTCTATTTTTTGAATAGCACTAGTTTCATCAACAATTATTTATCATAGCTATATCTAAAAACAGTTTAAATTATAGGGTAAAATTTATTTTATTTTTAGTTTGGTATCAAATGATGGAGATTGTTATGTATGTTTGGTTTCTGATGGTTATTTTAATTTGCTTCAAAAGTATCAATATGAGCGATTTATGACTACTTGGCATGCTTCGTCCGTCACACATCACGAGGCGCTGACTCGCTCTGGCAGTTAGCATAATTATTTTGTCAATAAAAAAGCAAATGCGTAAATATTTGTTTTTGAACCAAATTCAGCATCTGTAAGTAAAACGTTAGTAAAACGTAAAAAATATAATTAAAGAGGGTCAGAGTCCAATAGACCAACAAATTGCAAGATTTCGCTCTTACAGGGCATAGAAAGTAGCATTCCAGAATCCTGCAAATCTACGGAAATTTACAATGCCAATGTAGAAATTTGGCATGACCTACAGACGGAGAACGAGTGGATCTACGTCGTTCATCCAGCTAAAAGGAAACGGAATCGCCGTGCACAACCAGAAAATTAAAAGCACCGGACTAATAACGTTCCAGCTTTGATTTAACCCTGGAGAAAAGACAACGACAACCCACACAAAATAAGAAACTCGATAAAATTAAATTTTCAGCTTTAGACTGGATGAGCCGACCAACGCGCTAAAAGATCTAGACAACATCAATGACCAACTAAATAAAAATCCGCTGGTGCACTTGAACATCAACCAGCCATGGATTGCATTAGTACTGTTTATAACAATGATACTAACTATGGGAGTCTGGTACTTGAGACACCGTCTCTCGAGAACAAAGAGACGTTGGACTTACCCCAACCCATCAAATAGACCAAGTTCTTCAAATAGACTGCCATGGGTGCCGAACTCCTCTTATCCAACATGCGCCAGAATCGGAAAGGATACAGAAATGCAATTTACTTCACAACCTCAACAACCAGTTGAAACCTACAAGGCCTAACACGACGTCGACTCACCCGACGCAGAAGTCAACTCGCCTCGCCGCCATCAACCTAAAAGACTTTACAGTGCGGAATTAACTTACAAACCAAATATCGACTGTGTAGAGCGCGAGTGTGCAAAATATAATTAAAATTAAGAACTAAAAACTTTAGTATAACTTGATATAGTGTATATCAACTATTATAATTAAAGTTTAGAGACAAGCTTTTTCACAACGGCGGATAAATTTAAACAATTAGGCACAATAAGCGCTAAGAAGTTTTTAGTGTACTTAGCGATAGTAGCAAAGGGTTCTAAGTTTATAGGTTTAGTAATTGTTAGTCTAGAGATAACAATACATTCTAGAGATCATTAACAAATCTCTAGATAATGACTATAGTATATAAACTGATATTATTCTAATTAAAAGCAGTTTTGAACAAACCACGATGATACGCTGCTACCCATGGGTCCACATCTATAATAATATCGACCAATATTCAGTTGATTGAGTGCAATATCCCAAAAAAAATTGGGCACATGCTGCTTCGCGACTTATCGCTTGCATGTTGACATTTATGTTATTGTCATATTTTCGAAATTCTGCCCCTGACCCCTCGCACATAGTGAGAGTCAAACAATCCCACACTTATAACCGAACACTTTCCAACGATTCCACACTGATAACCGAACACTGTAAACGCACTACGCCGATGACACAATACTGATAGTGCACGAAAAAACTCGAGCAACACAATTTCCAAACTACAATAAAACTCAAGCATGGTTTAATAAATGGCGACTCTACCCGAAGAAATGGAATAGTGTGCGCATCTGGAGTTTTCTAAGTTTGTAGATAAATATTTCGAGATTATTTTAAAGATATTGATACCTGAAATGCTAGGGTGCACGAGTTTAAGACTGTAACGCTGTACTCTGCCCAAAACTTACTAAATATTGAAATTAAGTTTTTTTCCGATGATTTAAAATAGTATCTTTGTTAATTTTTATTGCAATGTGATTTGTGGCTAGATTGGACTAAACTGCGCAGTGTGCAATTTATACAATGTAATAACATAATCCTAAATGTTACTTAAATGTTATTATATTATTTTTATTTTAATATTATTATAATTTAAAGTTCTTGCATACATTAATATAATTTAAATATAAGGGGATAAAGATTGCAAAACTGAGGAATAAAGTGATTTGGAAAAACTCCAGCACATGGGAAGTATGGATGAAAGTATGGTACTGGTAAATGAGGACGAATTGGGACAGGTTGAAGCCAATAGCCGTTAGGCAAATGCATAAAAGGAAAATGTACAGGTGGAAAAATTGGAAGTTGAATTGGAGGAACATTGGGAAAT
This sequence comes from Ecitophya simulans, assembly GCA_027574965.2. Taxonomy (NCBI): domain Eukaryota; kingdom Metazoa; phylum Arthropoda; class Insecta; order Coleoptera; family Staphylinidae; genus Ecitophya; species Ecitophya simulans. Next base: position 8,419 of record JAODGE020004446.1, read on the forward strand.
AGCAAAGGAGGTGCAGGTATGGGCAACTGAACTGCAGGCTCAATTGGTAATTGCACTGGCAGAGGAGCGTCTTCGTCACTATCATCTTGGTTATCTGTAAATAAAAATGTCTTAATTAATTTTGTTGCCTAGTGATAATGAAAATTAAATAAATTACTTACTCTCCATTTCTACCATTACATGCCCACAGACACGCATCAACATCTCCGTCTCTCCTAAATTGGCGCTGCATTATTTTAGAAAAGTCAAACATAAATGAATATTTTATGATTTAAATAATAATTACATTTGACTTGCCCATATTTCTACTAACTATTTTATACTTTGGGCTTCGAGATGCTAGTGGCTGGCGGTTTTATATATATTTTTTTTATTTATTGAAACACCCAAAAATTAGGGGGCAGATTCATTATATCGTTGAGGTCACTACGAAAACACTCAACGGTCTTATTTGTCCGGTTTTCCAATTCGAAAACAGAAATGTTGGCATTACTTCACGGGCGATTCCTATAGTTAATACATCGAAGTGCCAGACGTCGAGATATGCGCGTTAATGTTTGAAATAGAAGTAACTTAGCCTTTTCTATAGCATTTTGTGGCAGAAGAGACAAAATTTTAATTTTATTAAAAACTTCTTCTGTTTCGGGCGTACGCTATTTCCTACCTGTAACATAAAAACAAACACATATATAATTATTTGGTATCGGTTACGAGATATTCTATTATTTACTATTTTTGAAGATAGCACGGAGATAGTGATACCAGCAGCCAACAATTTGTGCCTCAGGCAAAACTTGACGAACGGCGGTGCGAATCTCGGCTTCGTAGTCTGACATAATTGTCTAAACTTGGATTTCTGAATCATAAAAAAAGCACATAAGAATGTGTAATTTAATAATACAATTATGAAACTCATTTTAAAAACCTACCGGAAATAAGCTGGCAAAACATTTACAAAATTGCAATGTATTCGGCAATATTTTTGCTCTCCTTAAGCGCAACAAGCACTGGATACGCCTGTATCATAATAATTTATATACTTTCATATATCTTATAAAATTCTAATACTTACCGAATTTGAGTGCAATAGATGTGTAGTGACCGTTTAACTTTTAGTTCACTAAGTATTTCTAATTTTTGTTATTCTCACGATCGTTGTCGAGAGTGCGTTGAAATCTATTTACTTTTTGTTTCGATAACGGGCACAGTCGAAGTCGGCGTTGAATCAAGCATGCACCTATAAAAGTGGACAGATTTTAAAAATAAAGACAGTCGTTCTACAGTCGTTCTCGAGTGGTTTCCCAAGTCTTTTCCGAGTAATTATTTACAAAGTACCTTCGTCCACCTAGGTGACTTCAGATGAATTGTAAACACCTGGAGCGTGTCGGACAAAGATTTTGGCACCACCTTAAAAGTACCACCACGGCTAAATTAATATTCTGCATGGTACGTAAAGTATTTGTCATTTTATTGGAGATAAAGGCGGCAATAGAATGGATTGCCTTCTACATCGTTTTTAAGCTCAAGAAATCTACAACAATAATCACGTGTTTTAATTAACGTTGTCCGTAATTAGATTTAGCAATCTTACTCGTTTAGAACATTTGGTATATCTTCCAATGAAGTTGGCACCATAGGCAAACGCTCCTTGAAGAGGGCACTTCATAATACTCAACGCGCCGTAGTGCGTTAATAATGTTGCACCTTTATGAATGCATAGATTTGTCAATAATCTACCTTAATAAATAATTATTTAAAAAACTCCTACCTAGTGGAAATATACTTCTTCTTGTTTAATTTTCTTAAGACCAATTGTCTCAGAAGATGATCTTCTCCGGATACTTTCTCTTAATTGGAGCTCTTTTACGTTGGCAAGTTCATTTTCGTGGTTGTGTTCTATTGACACTATAACTCTTTCTCCCCGAGTGCGTTTACGGCGCCCAGGACAATCACTTCGTTTACAAATGACGTATAGTACGCCCTTGTTTAGGGTATTCTTTCAGTAGACAAAATTTTAAACGTAAAATAATTTACGTCCTACTTGAATTTCCGCCCGTCACAAGACCGGGTTTGACAATGTTTTATTAGAAATCTTATACTTTGTTCGTCTTTTTTCTCGCTTAAAACGCATGTAGAAAAGCTAACAATCGGCCAAAAGCACAATCATTTGTAAACTTGAAAGATTCATGTTATAAAGAAAGGCAATATTTTTCTCTGCAATATTGTACATACTTGTCAAAAATTTTTTGTTTTGCAAAATTCAAGCTAAGAAAGACAATACTCTTATATACCATAAAGCACAAACTTGTTAATTGTTTGTCGATTTGCAAAATTTAACATCAGAAGAAAGGAAATATCCTTCTCTTCAATTTTCAAATCAAAAAGCTTCTTAACCAAAACTTAAACTCTTTTAATTGTGGCCATCCAATTTTTTATTGTTGGAGTAATCCTACTCTAAATTATTTACTATAACTGTGGCATCACACCAAAACTGGTGATGCACCAATGTTGTTGTGATGGCATCCCTCCTTAGCAGCAACCTTCCACTGCCCTACCCAAATAATTTTCCGTTTACAGAGTCAAAGAGATCAGTGATAAAACTGGTTAGTTCGCTCATTGTCCCCATTGTGAGTGTGCCCTTGTCTGAAACAAAGTGAGATTAGTTTTAGGCGGGCCATAATATCAGCATATCTTAACAGTTGGTGCAAGCCACACCAGAAGGCAAGCCACCTTATTTGAAAAACCTGCACTGCCACTCTAACATTCATAACTCACCTCTTTAATTTACCCAAATACA
>JAODGE020004456.1:0-19663 GCA_027574965.2 Ecitophya simulans
GAACCCTACAACAGAAAGTGACCAACTGTTTGGATGTTTTAGACAAATTGCTACTACAATCTAATCCGATCGTGTCAAGTATTGTAGTAGCGGAAAAATTTGCTAGACAGTCGGCAGACTCTCCTATCGAAGCCGTTTGCCAAATAATGGGCATCAACGATGTTAAAGCGATTAGTCCCAATTCTACTTTTCCAGAACTGGGTATGGATTCAATGATGGCTGTTGAAATTAAACAAATTCTCGAAAGGGACTTTGATATTTTTCTGTTGCCCAGTGAACTACGTAATTTATCTTTTGCGAAACTTGATGAGATCATTGAAAAAGGATCAACCCACAGTACTGCTAACATGGCGACAAATACATTCAAATTTGCAATGTTAATACCAGGAATCGAACTGGCAATAAAAAAGGATAAAATTATAGATATTAATGAAAATAAATCTAGACATACGGGCGACTTTATTCTAGCATTTCCTGGCTTTGATGCCAATATACGCTGTTTTGAAAATGTTGCTAAAAAATTGCAAATACCTATAAAAGTGGTCTCTTACGATTCAATTACATTTGAACAACAAAACGTGGTTGTAATAGTTGACTACTTATTCGATGTAAGTTTTAAAAAATATTCTACAGCAAATTGAGTTTCAACACATTTTTCAGACACTTAAAAATGAAATTAAAAGCTTCAAATCGTTTAAATTTCTGGCGCATTCCATTGGTTGTTTGGCTGCAATTGAACTTATCAAGCGCTTTGAAGCTATCAATATAGTAGGAACTTTAATTCTCATAGACGGAGCTCCGGAACTTATGTTCCAGTTATTTGATTTGTTAAGGGGAAAAGATCAAAATGAGTTTGAAAGTATCATAATAGCAGGATGTGTTCAGGCAACGCTACCGCAATTAAATATTGTCGGCCTTAAAGTATGTATTAACATATTTATAATTCCAGCAAGTGTATTCTATTTTTCATTTTTTTGTAGGAAGATGTTCTTAAAATAAAAGGTTATAAAGAACGCGTAAAACTGTCCTTGACAAAGTATGTAAAAGTTATAGACGAGACTTTACTGCAACAATTAGAACAGTTAATGTACAGTGTTCATTCAAGATTGATGAGCGTGCCAGAATATAAAGCAAGATCACAAAGTTTTAAATTAAAATCGAAAGTAATACTATATAAGCCATCTATACCAGCCGTCAAAAATGTCCCGGAAAATTATAATCTTCACTTGATTTGTGAAAAAGTATCTAAAGTAAAAACGTTTGATGGTACTCATAGTTCAGTTGCTTTTAATGACAACATGCATCAACAAATATTCGTTGACTTTGAAGATTGTACATAAAATATAATCGGACATTTCATATTATTTTGTAGGAAATCCCTAAATAAAGCATTACAATCTCAATTTAAACCGTGAATTATTTTAAGTTATAAATCCTTTCATATGCTGCAAATTCAACAGTAGTTTATCTTGTGGCAATCTTTACAAGGCATTCACAGTGCTTAAAGTTGCGAGTGCTATATACGTTCACATGTACAATACACCACTTACAATTAGTTGGGAAATTAAGAGCAGTTTAATAAAAAAGATACGGGCAACCAAATATCGTTTTATTGAAGGAGTCAATTGAAACGCCCTTTAATTGATTACTATTGAATAAGGACAATTGGTTTTCAAAATTTCAACTAATTCTTGTGCCTTTTGATACGCTGATTGCTAATCGGGTACCCAAATTGGTCCAACATATCAGAATGTTCTACAAATCGAGGTGAACGTTTAGATGTTGGCCATTTTATGTCAATTTAAGCATCGATTTCCGTTTGAAGCGTAGGATGAAATTGTATTTTAAAGACATGATTAATAGGAAAGACGTTAACACAATGAATAATAATCTTTGCATAGAAAATTTTGAGCAATAAATGAAAGAAACAAGTTGCGCACAAGCAGGTTTTTGTTACCTGCTCCGATTCTGAACTGCACCAACAAGAAGGTATAGTCTATTCTGATTTGCATGATTTTGTTTTTGTCAGCACTTGGAATTATGTATGTAACCCCTGTAAAATATTTCGTGTGAATAGTTTCATAGCTTTTAGCCACTTTTTTTTGTAAGGAATGTTCAGAATATACCTGGACCTCAATTCACTACTTTTTGTTTGACATTTCATGACGGATTAGACTGGCGGATTTGGGGGAATCTTGGGGGATTCCGCCTGTAGAAAAACACCAAATTTACCAGCTAGTTGACGTAATTTACGAGATTTTACATAACTAAACTGCAACATGCGGCAGTAGTGTCGTAACTTACGCGCAATTTTGTATTGTTCTTATGCCACCGCATACAATTTTATTTAACCAATAATTTAATTTTTACAACTGAAATTCAAAATTACGATTACGAAAACAACGAAGAAGTGACTACGGCATAGTGCTGTAAGTTTACTCAGTTAGGGTAATGTCCAAGTACAATTACAGCTAATTGTAAGCTCAACAAGAAGACACGTAACTGAAAACAATGCAGAAGCTTGAAAATACAAATAATAGTAAGTGTATTTATTTTCCAATGTAAAATGCTGATTTAAGTATACTTGTTGCATAGGAGCATGACTACTGACAAAGAGTTCCGGGATTGTACTTACAAAATCAATTATACCTAATCTTTCACAAGTTGCGATCCATATTTGCATTTGGCCATGCACAACAGATGAACACATGCTGGGGAGTGTCAAAGGGTTACTAGTTGCAATGCATTCATAAGCATCACTAAGAGACAAGCACAAGTTATATATGCCAGGTGGTTCAGATGCATGTGGGTGTTAAGAATGACCACTTCGTATTTTCAGCATGTGACAGCAAATATTTTGCAGCCATGTCAAGCAAGTAATAAAAAGTGCTCTTTAGTATAACGAATCATCTTCCAATCATGTTCCTTCCCTGGATGTTAGCCAATCTAGAGCGATTTTCCGGCGTTTCGAGTCCATATTTCTTAAAGGTGTGAACAATTCAGTATTGATGAATAGCATAAAATTCAAAACATATTTTAACATTACGAAAGCAAGTTTCCCACGCGAAACTTACAGAAGAACGACAATTCTTCATTTTTCTCAAACACGTTCTCTAGTTGAACTTCGCGCTAAACAATAGTCGCTGAGTGAGTCTGTTCTATTTTTGCAGAACGTGATTTGTTTTTTTTGTGGGAAAAACAATCTGCTTTGCACACTTTCGCATTGCAAGTGGCCGGCAACGGAATAGCCGCCATTGCATCGTCGTGAACGTTCCCCACTGGTCGAGGTCCCAGCGCAAAATTATGAAGCACAGGCACTGACGATTATTGCAGCAACATCAGGAGCGTAATGCAACGTGAGTTCTTTAGAAAGGCACCTCCATCTGCTCTTCGATATGCTGACGCATCGCTCAATTGTGTTTCTGGCGAAGATGTGAGCGTAATTGAAACGACTTTCTGGCGTTCTCCAAGCTGCACTTCTTATTGACGTCAATCACCAAGGTCGTGACGGATAGCCTAAAATACAAATACATGGTAATAACATTGTTCACCTAAAAACATTAATCAAATTACCTGAATTTCCAAGAAGGAAGAAAGTTCCCCAGTGTTCCCAGAACATGCTTTCCATGTGATGCAAAATAGCCCATTGGTTCCAAACATCACTGTCATGTTTACTTCCAGGCCAACATAGACAGACATCCATTATATGCAATCTCTCACCACAAACAATTTGAAGATTTACTGAGTGAGTACCTTTGCGATTCACATAGAGGTGCCATCGAAGGAACCCACTACCCTTGAAATGCAAAATCGCCGAAATATTCTGTAAATGATAGATTTACTAAAAAAAAGTTTTTATTATAATTAACTTCATGCTTACCTTATGTTTACCTTACCTTACCAATGCAACAAGAATCTGTACAAAGAAATGAACCATTGTAAAACTAAATAGTCTTACCTTTGTTTCCATTTTCAAGTCTGCATTTCTTTTGCGCTCACGCGAATGAGGACATAGTACTTCAAATAACTGAAGTACCTACTTCTTTGTCAGCCTGTAAAATTGGCAAAATTGGGAATCAAAGTGAATGGATCCAGTTGAATGTGTGAATCAGTAGGCACACAAGGCACATGCTTAGTTGGCTCCTCTACATCAGCGGCAGGCTGAACATCAAGGATGACAAGCTCCTCTTCATGGGCGACTGTCTCCTCATTAAAGAAAACAGGTTCCTCTTTGTGGGTGATTGGCGCCGCGTGCCGACGATGATTGGCAGGTCCAGGACTCCGGAATGGCCATTGGCTCCACACGATCCCTCACGCCGTCTTCAATAACGGCATCGTCAAAGACGCAAATCAAAATTGCATAATTGCGAATACCGATATTCGGATCGTTAAAGCAGTTCTCTTCCGCCATTACAACAATTCACCAAAATCGCTAATTGAATACGTTAACCACGTTAACCGAAAAACGTGTGCTTTTTTGAGGTTGTAGGCTGATTTAAAGAGAAGACTGATAACTCGCTCTCCGTGTGGGAAGTGAAACGCCATAATTTTCGTTAAAATGATGCATGACGTCTTTTTCTTTTCTTCGCCGCGTTAGCGTAGTATAATATTTTGTTGGCACACGTACTTACTTAATTCCTAATGGTTTTGTGCCTCTGAATCTTCTGAATAAATTCGTATATACGGTTTTCCATGATGGTGCGTTCCAATACATGCATGTTATTCACAAAAATAATGTAGAAACCCGCGCGTAAATGATGACCGATACTCGCGGAATAAAACAAATGAAAAATGACGGGTCTGAGCATTTATTTGTGCGTTACAATCTCGCTTACGCTCTCAAACGACGATTCTAATGTGACGACTTTCATACAACGACTTTCTTGCGACGACTCTGTTGCGACGACTGCCTCTTCATTCCTTGACCTTCCAAACTTATTTATACCCCTAGTACACAAACATCGTCTCCTCGCATTCTCACGATCGCATTCTTTCCTTCTTAAGTGTCAATTTATATGTAAACAATCCCGCACTGATTTCGGAACGTTCACACACGCACTTTTGTCCGATCCCACAATAACTTCTAGGGAGCAATTTTTTTTAAAGTTGCCTCGATCTGCGTTTCCTTCCTTGGTCTTAAAAGGAAAAAAAAACATTAATTTTGACATTAATTTTGATTGTCTACTTATTAACAATATAAGAGTCTTGAACCGATTATTACTTGTATGCAAAAGAGATAGACCAAAACAAAATCCATCTGTATTTTTTTTTTCGGTGATGCATTGCAAATTTTACACTTCTTTGGCAAGATATGTTTGTAATGTTACTGATTACTTTACCATCAGCTATTGTTAAATAAAATTGGTAATTAATGGTCCCAATAGCCAAATAAAAAACAACAAATTATCAATTTGTACCTACACATGTCTGTAGCTATTATAAATTATACTTTCTATAAAATATATGAAGTCACCTAGGTGGATCAAAGTGCTTCGTTAGTTCGATTTTGTTGCGAGTTAAAGAAACGACTCGGAAACGACTGTCTTTATTTTGAAAATCTGTCATCTTTATAGGGTGCGTGCTTGGACTAACGCCGACTTCGACCGTGGGCGTTATCGAAATAAAAAGTAGATGAACTGCAACGCACTCTTGACGACGACCGTGAGCATAACAAAAATTAGAAAAACTAAAAACTAAGCGTTAAACGGTTACTACATATATATAAAATGGATGTATATTAAATAACGTGCAAGTCGCGACTGCCCTACAGAGGTGTCAAAGCCTAGACGTCACCTCGGTAGGACAAATTTTAGCATAGCAGATTGTGGAATAACAAAATAACAAAATAGGTGATAAAGGGTGTTGCACATTTGCGACTTTAATTAATAATAATCGGAGACAAACAAACCGATGCCAAAAATTTCGATGTGAGTGAACCAAAGTGTCTACAATGTCGCCGAAATTTCACGCCACCCAGATGCCGCGCGATGGCGAAGCACTTGAAACCGAGTCTCGGCGAACAGTCGGTGAACACGCGTCGTCGCTTTCTTGACCGCATAATAGGTAACAATCATTTTCCGCTTTTCCAATTAAAAAAAATGTTTCCAAAACAACTGTGACCTAATAAGGTTTCACATAATTTATGATTAACATTAGCCTATTAAATTTGGTATTATCTTGTAAGTCCAACGTCCTCTTGTAGAGTGCTCCCAACTATTTTGCCATTTATCGAAAATCCATTTTTTTAACGTTCTTGTATGTCTATATTATTTGGTTTAATTCTTGATTTTGCCATTGCTTTTATTTTAATTGGAGCAATGCTTGCAATTACAAAAATTGCATCTGCCGAAATGGACCTACCTTTTTGCTATTTGCTAAACGGTAACAAATTTGTTTTTGTTAGTTCTTTTTTCTAGAGCCTCACATTACATCTTTGCGCCATACAGATTAGTAGCTTCTATTATAATTTGAAAAAGTTGTCTAACTTTTTGTTTAGCATTCTTCCAGTTAGGTTTTGCCAGTTTTGCTCTGTATAATAAAGGCATTTTTAACACTCTTCAATATATCTAAAACTTAAGCCTTTATCCAAAATAACACAAAAATATCGTAGAGTATGAACAACCCTAATTTTATATTTACCAATTATAATTCCATAATACAAATTTTCCGTCTACCCAAGAAAACAATAGTTTTTGATTGAAGTCGTTTTAGTTTGTCTATTTAAGAATTTTCTTTAAAACGTCGTTACGGTCGTTAACTTTATCTACTAAATCAGTTTTAGTTGGTCTCCAGCTAATAATTGCTAAATCATCCGAAATTTCTTTATTATTTACAAAAAGTATACATTTTTGCCGACGCCATTTTTGCTCGCGTGAGAATTTTATCTCTGATTTAAAACAAATCCTACCTATGCAGGATTCATTTCAAAGGACCAAAAAATGTAGCGTATTTGCGGTTTTAATTAATAATAATCAAATACAAACAATTCGATGCCGAATGTTCCAATGTAATTGAACCAAAGTGTCTACAACGCCCAAATCTCACGCCACCCAGATGCAGCGCGACGGCAAAGCACTTGAGACCAAATCTGTTCTACCACCGCACACGTCCCATGTACAGGGTGTTTAAAAAAATCCAATATGATAAATAGAGAAACGATAAATTTTAAAGTTAAAAAAGTATCAGTTACAGTTGAGGCACTTTCATAAGAATATAAGAATCAGTATTAGGGTCTTGATACCTGGTATGTGAGAGGTTGGCGCAGAGTTGTGCTCTGGTCACGCTCTGAACCCCGGCCACCAATCAGGCGCCTACACACTGTCTTACAACAAAAGAAACGTCTATTCTGAAATAAAACTTAACTACCGCTACTACAATCAGGTCTCACCAAACGGTTTGGATTTTGCCACAGCGCTGACTTCTCTTCATTATCCAAACGTATGGGCACCATTGCAGATAACAAAGCATTCTTGCCCGAGCCATGACTTTGCTTATACTTAGTAAAATTTAAGTACCCGTCAATACCTAACTTGCAATGCAAAGTTAGGGATCTGGACACTTTTTTGCAGTTGGTATCAATTTGATTATCTTTTCGGTTGTCTTCGCTGCCAATTTTTGTACTCCCACCTCGCACATTTTCTCGGTAATTAACAGATTTATCACTTTTAATATTACACCTTTGTGCATTTAATAATTTTTTTAAAATTGCATTAAGTTGCTTTGAACATATTATGTGATAATAAAATACTAGTGCATGTTCTGGAGTAATTGTTCTATGGCATAAAACGGAACATCGCACAGTTTTGAATGTAATTTTAGATGTTCTGCGTGATTGTATGCACTCTTTAAGTAACTTACAGTTGGTAGTTTAGAGGCTGGCATTTCCTTGCGGTACTTCAGTCGTAAAAGAACATGCAACCAATTTTCTTCCACACAAAAGTCTTGAAACACCTTTGACGTAGAAGCGATGCCTCAATCGGTCATAATACGCCTTAGATTGCCTAATATAATAGCCTGTTTTTTTTACATTTAACAACTACCTTGTCGGCGGTTGGTACAGCCATGTAAACTTACTAAAAGCATCAACTACCACTAGAATATGCTTATAACTCTTAAGTGTCCAAAGTACCGCCTTTATCTAACAGATTCAGGTAACTTTCTCCTTTACCCAACTTTCTTTCGGCTAAGATATACCTTACACACTTAGTAATATGATTTTAAATTTTTGTACGCATCTTTGGAAACTAATAATCCCGCAAAATTAAATACTCCGTCTTCTTACAACCAAAATGACTATAGTCATGCACCTGATATATAATATCCTTTTCACAACTTCTGCACTTGAATAATCTATAAAATTTTCTGTTCAAAGCATTGACATGTTTTTTTGAGACACCAGGTCTATGCTCAATTACATACTCAAATTCTTCAATTAGCAAAGCCCAATGAACTATTTTTAAACACGTTCCTTTTTTTGTTCATAGTCTGAGCAAAAGTTTTGCAATAAGTCACAATTTTGACGGGTACACTTAAAAAGTAGACTATGGCATTTTTCAGTGCTTTAACAATCGCCAACACTTCAAGGTTGTAACTAATATTATTTTTCTAAAGGTGTAGGTTTCCAGTTAGCGTACTTTTGCATAAGAATCGCCCACAGGCAATACATGCAGGCGTCAGCGTGTAACTCTGTTTCAGCTCCTATCTTGAATATCTTTAGGACCGAATCTTCTAGCAGCTACCCTTAGCTCAGCAGCATTGAAAGTGCAACTAACGCAAAGTTTGGTATGAAATTGCAAAAATATCCGGTTAAACCCAAAAAGCTGCATTTGCTTATCGTTTTTTGGTTCCAAAAAATTTGTAACTGCTATAGTTTTCTTTTTTGACGGTTTCACGGTAGCTTTCTTTATAAAATATCCAAGATATTTGACATATTTATTACTAACTCTCAACACTTTCTCCAGCTTTTGCAAACAATCCTTATTGTTGTTACCAAAAACAATTAAGTCATCCACATATGTCACCAATGTGTTGCTGGCAATTAGGTCCCAAAATACTGCGCAAATATGTCTTTGGAACACTGCTGAGAAATTGCACAATCTAAAGAGCGTTCTGAGAAACTTAAATTGTCCATCCGGCACAACAAAAGCAGTGAAATAAACACTGTTTTTTGTTACCTTTACATTAAAGTAACCATCTTGTAGATCCAAAGCCCAAAAACGTTACAACTTTGTAACTTGTCAATTTGAGAGTCGATCCTTTATAATCTTCTTGTTTAAACGACGGTAATCAACACATAACCTTTGGTTACCATTGCTTTTTTTCACTACTACAATAGAACTAACATAATAGGAGCAACTTGGTTTAGTTTACACTTTTTTGTTCAATCGGCAATTCTATCATTGACAAGCTGGTTTTGGTGCGGTGCCAATCTGCGATGACTTTGATACACTGGCACCACATCAATCAATACTAACTTCATTCTGTCTTCGCTGTCTTTGATGTCCGTTTATATTCTTGTAAAACTTTTTTCCACGTTGCATCAGTTTTCTTTAACAAAAACTCCTTAGCTTCACCGCTATACAGCGTTACCCAAACCACTTGTGTCAACACATTCTCAGGCAATAATATGTCCAGTAAAATTATCTGGTACTACGTCAAAAACAAAAGAAAAACTCAATCCATCTATAATCAACTCTGTTGTAAACCTTTTAATTGGGGATTGGTTAATTTTATACCAACTGTTGAGAACACAGAATAACCGCCACTTAATTCATGTGAACCAAGCGTCTTGTAAACAGAGTAACAAACAAGATGAAGATCATTATTCGTCACTACCCGCCATTTACCCACACCTTCTTATAGGTTTTTTTATACTTTTATGACTTTTGGTAAAACCAACACGCGCTTTAACCCTGGCCACTTCTGATTTTAGTTTTGCTACAATGTGACCTGTCTCTCCGCAAGCAAAACGTTTTGGCTCTGTGGTCCTTCGGCTTGTCAGCTTTGCAATACTTAAGCAAGTGTAGACCGCTACATCTAGAATATTTCTTTTATTTTCCTTTTTGGTCTGCTTGTTCATTTCAGGTCTAACAGAAGATTTACGTATTTCCGCATAAACTTTGAATTGGCTTAAAAAAATATTTCTCGAACTTTGCGCCATATAAAACAGACTTATTAAACGGAGTATCCAAAATCCGGATGCAATTTGCCTCATTCTAAGGTAGTATTCATTTTTTGCCACAAAAGCGGAAAACTTTCAAATGTAATAATCACCGAACCTTGCAGCAACCGCCGCCCGTAGACCAACTTCTCGGCATTACCCTATCGGTTAATTATACAGTCACGTTCAAATTCGTCAATCTATTTAAACACGTTTTCGTTACCATTGCCGCGTTCCTGCTGCGCCCCAATGAGTGCTTTGAGCGGCCCATGATGAAGTCTTCATTACCTTCGCCCGCTCGCAAAGCCACTTTTGTCGCAGCCTCAAAAACGCCACCATTGCTGCCGTTCTCATTGGCAGCCGCGAGTTTTCTTACCAGCTAAGTTTTGGTGCCCAGCAGCAGCAGTCCCTATGACTCTAGCTCACTTCTTAACTGCTCTTCCAACGAGGTTGCCATAACTCTTAGTTCTTTACTGTAGATCACAATTGATATCCTCCCCGCTGGACCAATTCCAATTAATTTAAATCTTAATCAATCCTTATTGATTTTGATCCCTATTCCGACTCACTGCCACTTATAATAAATACAACAACCTCAACACAATAACACCTAACTCCAAATAACAAACATAACAATCGTATATAATATATGAAGATACAGTCAGTAGCTTCTAGATTTGTCCATTAAAGATTGCCAATATATCGGAGTTATGTTGGACACCGCTATGACTCAAGAAAGTTGCACAAAAACTTTTAAAGCACTTTGGACAGTGGGTTTTAGAGAAAGCTATACAAAACCTATGCTAAGAACTATATTCCAATGCATAAACGAGAGAAAGCATTCAAATATTTGAGTACGGGCAAACATATTGAAAAAGTATTAATTCGAATTGATTACAGTGTTGATCAGTTGATGTTACCTAAGTATTATTGCACTCCAAATAAATCTAATATTGTTTTTGGAGAAGTAATGAAAAGAGCCAAGTATATTGTGTAGATCTGGTGTCACTACTGGACATCAACAAGACATCAACAAGAAATATATCAATTTTAATAGAATATGTCGTATTTTATAAAGCTTTAGAGAAGACTGAGCCGAAAACTCTAATTGATGGCATATTTAATTTAACTGTTGTATTAAAAGATGCAATATTTGAACAGCAAACTATTGAATCCATGTTACAAGGCATCTTTGTACTGACCTCAGCACATTCGTTGTTTTTTCATCTGTTTCCTGTGCGCGCGGCAACGCTGGATAAACTAACTATGGTTACTCAAATTCTATCATGGAACAAATTTGTAAAAATCGTCATGTTGCAAGACTGTCTGCAGTAGCCGTGCAATGGGGCGCTGTAAGGTACACTGGATTAAATATTCTTTCCCACAATAGTATACCCACGCTATAGATGTGTGTTAACATTCGCTTTAAAAGATTCTTCTAATATATATATTCCAGATCTTTACAATTAACAATAGATTTATGAATAACAAAGCTTTTTGGTTTCTTCCGCTATAACAGACTAATCTAACCAGAACTGAATTTAAAATTTGCTCACTTTTGTTGCAATATTTTTCTAAAACTACTTGTCCATTTGCCCTTTCACATCCGACACTATTAATAGCAGCGTATTTTTTGCTGGAAATGGTGTCACGTCAGTTACTACTTTAAATCTGTTCCTCTAAAGCCAAAATGCCTGTTTAGATGTGTATGTATATTAGGTGGTATTTCATTGCTGTTTAATGCATGTAACACGTTACTCAACAAGCAAAACAGCTGATTCCGTATAACCAATATTTTCTTGCACTGAACCGATCAAAAGCGGCATTTCTACAGTTGATTGAAAAAACTTATCAATGACTATTAATTCTTTTGGATCTCTAACTTTTGTACCTGTGCCGTGCGCTTTCATAAATCCAAGATCTCCAGGATTTACTTTACTCTTGGAGTAAACATCGCGTACAACCAATGTTTGTCCTTGAAACCTTGAAAACGTTATTTTTTGCGGTTTAAAACCGTCCTAGTTAGTTTTAATATGTACAACTCTGGCGTAAATTCTTTTTGCCTCTTGATGTTTTTGAAGTACTAAGTACTAACTTACAACGCTGTGCCAAAAAAATTACATAAATAAACAAAAATTAGTACATAAACAAAATAATTCACCTAATAATTAAAATAACATATTCTGATCAGTTAGTAAATGCACCCTCACTCGTAAGCGTTATCGACAATTTGGCACATGTATCGAACCCGGTTTCATGTCTTTGATATATCCCAACATATTTTCCTGTGTTAAAGTCAACGTCTTGCACTTTCTATACTTTGAAGCCAACTTTGCGGTAAAATATTCGCCTGCTTTGGATGGCACAAAGTTTCTGCATCAAACCACGTCACCGGCATCAAAATAAACCTGACGTTTCCGTAAATTATAATCTTGGTTCTGCCTTGCGCAGGATTCCTGAAGTTTTCGTCTAACCGATTCGCGTAACGTTAGCAGCTCACCTAAACGCTCAACAAACTTCTGTCTATCTTGCTCAGCAAAAGGTCTCCGCTGTTCTAACGAGGGATACTGCGCACCTGATAACATAACCTAACGACCAAAGTTTAACTCAGATAGTGAGTAACATTTCACATCAGTAACCGTGTTATATATGGCCAAACGCAGTTTTAGTATGAAAACGTCCCAATTCTTTTGATCATCTCCCACATAAGATGCAACCATTGTCATGATCGTTTGATTATAGCTAACTTCATGGCAACCCTAATCCCACACTCATCCATCTTGACGGATATTGCTCCCAATATCTTAGTTTAAACCCTGTTTTTAACTTTCTTCGTTTCCAGTTATACACCATTTTTGAAAACCAATAATTCCGTGTAATTAAATACTCACAATCAATCTTCTTACAAGCAAAATGACTTTGGTCATACGCCTGACGTATAATATTTGTCTGCAATAGCTTTGGAACTACTAGCAGTGTAACTTGAAATGCACATCATTTCTCACAAAAAAGTTTCCATTCAAAAAAACTTTTTTGATTTGCGCGACGTCTGCATTATTTATTGGTGTTGCCTTGACATGTTCCACAACTCCTACACTTGGACTAATTATACCTATCTTTGTTTCTCACCATACTCGCTTCAGTTTCTTCTCTAACTTCTTTCTGCTCAATTTCATCGTATCCGTTTGGAAACCCACGTACACCAAACGAATTACTTTTAGGATCTTTAAAAACGTCTTTATATTCTTCATTTTCAGAAGGAATTATGTTTTGTCATCACTGGAACATTCCTCTTGTCCTTTATATTCATTTTCACAACACACTGCAGACTTATTTTCGCATTGGCATTCTTGTTTTTATCACCGTCATCATCTTTGTGATATTGTAAAGAACTCATCATTAAAAAGTCGTCCAGCTCATTATTGCATATAAATTTAAGGTGATAAAATAATATGTTTGTTGAAGTGTTTCAAGCTAAAAAGTTGACATACAGTTGTTTTAACAGTTTGAGCCGACGTGGACAAACATCACGAAAATAATGCAACATCGTTATGAAACTTTTCAATAGCATCTTTAATATTTGTCTTTGTTTCAATCGGTGTAAGTAGAACAAAGCAATCAATGCGTTCCACATCAATTAGAAGAACATACGCTTTTTAAAATTCAGGACCTCAACGATTTTGGGCCCGTTTTACTCGAAATAGCCGAAAAGTTCGTGATTTCTGTTTAAAGTGTTTTAGGAAAATGTATTACAAAGATCTGATTAAATAGATACTTTTAGCAAACGGTGGTGCAAGTTCTGAAAGTGCTGCAAATTATTTGAGACGGAAAGCTTCAGAAAGAGAACATCGTAGTGCTTCAGTTTAGTTCAGAGTTGGAGCAAGTGATAACAACCTGCTGGTGCGCAACTTGATGCATTTATTAAATGCGTGAAAGTTTATTTGAGAATATTATTGTGCTTTGTTTTAACGCCTTTGTCATGAAATTCTCAATTTAATGGCGTTTTTGAAACACAATATCTTCAAACACTTCAAGCGGTAATCAAATGCAAAAATAACCTAAAATCGCCAAAATTTGGAGTGTGACCTCGACGTGCAGAAAATTTTATTGTGTCAGAGAATTTTAATTGGCAGATTTGTAGTCAACCCACCAAAATGCACAAGAATAAGCTAAGATTTTGTAAACCAATTTTTACAGTTACACTATGCAATATTATATACAGGGTGCCAAGTAAATGTTTAGGCGTATTATTTATTTTTGTAGCCGGCAGTGCTTGTTATGTGTTTCCTGATTAAAGTCAACAACAATTCCACAAGCTCATTCTAAGCAAATATTTAATTTACAAGTCATATATGCAAACAATCAATTATCATGTTTTGTTTTAAATATAAGCATGAGCATTGTACGCGCAATATATTACAACCATTTCTAAACAATATTAATATTATAGGTAATGAATACGGAGCTTTTTGGGATGTTAATAGATGGCATCACTGAGTTATCAGTTCTCGGTTTTTAATGGGTATGAACTGTTGCCTATATTATCTATAACAATTACCCAATTTTAAATCAGTAATTTGTTTAATAATAATATTCAAATTCTCGTATCAACAAACACAAGAAAAACATATAATTGTTTTTCAATCTTCACAGCTATAATAACAATTGAAAAGTTACCAAAACCGAAACAGTTTGGAGACAGAACAAGATCGTCGCTCTTCGCTAACATCTTGCGAATTGACAGTTTACTATCAACCGTAATTGACGAAATGTAAGAAACTTAATATCAACAATTTGATTATTGATTCGTTTAAATTGTTTTGACGATAAGATTTACAAACTGACTTCTCCGCTACCATGTTGTTGATAGAGATTTGACCAGAATGAATAATAATCGTTTTTGGGGCGATTTAGAATGGTTAGAAAGCGACCGAAGTCTAGATATTCAAATGTTTCAATATCGGATATGAGCGGCCACGTTATGTTGTTCAGGAGGTCTTCGGGAGCCGGCGTGGGGTTCCTAGATTGATTAAAATTGACGATAGGCTAGTCGAGGAGTGCATACAGCGGTGCGTCTTACCCAAACTTGACGAAATTCGTTATTAGTCTAACGTATTGCCGACGTTTATGGAACGTCTCCGGAGGGTATGTCGGCCCAACCGCGCTCTCCTGCGTAAGGTCCTCCTGAATCCAGGCATAGATCAAGTCGTCGGAATGTCCCACTTCATCGACGCCATCGTTCCGTCTGCCCATCGCGCTGGCGTAGCCAAATTGCAACGCGAACACGGGCGTTGGTCCCAGACCGGGTTGGATCAGTTCGATGAATCGGCGATGGGGAAAGTTGAAGCTGAGGTCGCTGCCGCACTGCAACAGTGACCGGATGTAGATGCTCAACGACGCGCGCCCGAACACGCACGCTGACGAATGTTGCGAGTGGCGCAGCTGCCCACAAAGCTTCGCTCCCGGCGTATTCCGCCTTGATCGATCCCCCGACCGAGTTCGGATCGTCCGCCAGCATTCCAGTGGGCACCAACTCGGCGTTCGACGTGTTCCCGGCGCTGGTCATCAGCTCGGCGAACGTCAACATCTCCTCGCTGGTGATAGACACCAACAGCGGAACGTCGGTCCGAAAATCGCCTTCGTCCAATTGCTCCAACGGGTTGCGCACAACTATGGCGTCCGGATCTCTCGCATCTTCCACAACCACGGCCGAGCGGAAACCGTTCGTCAGTCCGTACGTGACGAAATTCGCAGTGTGCGCGACGACGGCGTTGCTAAGTTCGTCGAAGGATGCGCTCCGCATGCACGTCACCTGGTCCCGTACGGTCGCGTTCAAGGTGTGCTCG
Organism: Ecitophya simulans; assembly: GCA_027574965.2. Taxonomy (NCBI): domain Eukaryota; kingdom Metazoa; phylum Arthropoda; class Insecta; order Coleoptera; family Staphylinidae; genus Ecitophya; species Ecitophya simulans. The sequence continues at coordinate 16,006 of JAODGE020004456.1, forward strand.
CAGGACTGGGTGAATCCCACAATGACCTTGAACGCGCGCTGCGGTCTTTTCTGCACGGCCCACGGCGTTACAGACGTCCCGCTCTGCGCGAACACCCGCCGGAAGAGACCGTCAATTCGCGGCGATTGCCACAACGCGGCGACGATTGCCGATCCGGCACTTTGGCCGTTGAGCGTCACCTGGGACGGATCGCCGCCGAAGAAGATGATGTAATCCTGAACCCAAGTCAGGGCCAGTCGAACGTCCTTCAGTCCTATGTTCTTGGGAATGATCGCGCCGTCCGTCATCCATCCGAGGGCGCCCAGGCGGTAGTTCATCTGCACGACCACTATGCCGTCTTCGACGAGCAACTGGGGATCGTACAAGCTGGTACGACTGTTGCCGCGGGTGTAGCCACCTCCGTGGACGAACACTAGGACGGGCGAAAGCGTCTCGACGGCGTTCGGATTCTAGGTGGAATGTTCAAACGAAACAATTTGCCCAGTTGTACACTTGCCCGACTCGTTCGGTTACCGTTGGTGTCGTTACCGAGATGAACAGACAGTCCTCGCTCTGCGGATGGTTGGGCCAAGGCTGTGGGCAGATGTTGCCCTCGGCCGTGGCGTCGAGAATGCCTTTCCAGGGACGCTTGGCTCGCGATAGCTGAAACCTTCTCGGAGCCTCCGCGTAAGGTACGCCTCTGAACTGATAGTAGCTCGTTGAGGGCGAGTCGACGAAACTGTTTACCAATCCCTTGATCGCGCCCAAATCGGGAATGTTTATTACAACGTCTGCACCAATAACAATTGAGGAGATGCTTATAACCAGCATTGATTTGTAACAGAAGCAGTGTTTCATGTTTTTTACTAGTCTGTCGGTTGCAAGCAAGTCATCAAGCGTGCACCTATTTATGCTCAGTTGCACTAATTGAAACGATAACGTAATTGTTTCATACCAGTATTGCGTTGTTGTCAACAAAAGCAGCAAATAATGAAATTTCATTGTCTTTTGATGTTTGCTCATTTAATAGCATCGAACATATATTTAGTTATGTCAATTGTATAGAGTTGCGCTTACGTTCAAATTCCACATGCGAAAAGTGTTCTTTTATTCGTTGTGCATACTGCAGTAACGTGTTTGAAAGATATTCATGAGAGTGCTGTGATTCCGGGCACCGGTTCAGGGAGAGCTGCGATAGGATGCGTGGCGATATTCCTGGATGATTTATGACGTTCGTGCTTGAAATGTGCCTGCGCGCGCTCGAAACACATAAAAATTTGTTTGAAGTACGCCGCGCCGCGTGTTTTTATGTAAACAGCCAAAGGTTTGTTTGTTTATTCTCAGCGACCCGCAGAGTGCAGAGTGGCCGTAGGTCGAGCGGCGAGCGCACGGCGTAGCATACGTATTGATGTTGACAAGCGTTGAACTTGAACTTTTTGCTCCAACGTCAAAGTCAATACGTATGCTACGCCGCGCGCTCGCCACTCGGCCGCTCAGCGCGTAAAAAACTGCGGCGCGACGTTTTTAATGCGTTTTTAAGTGGGCGAGCGATGGTTGAGGCAACTCGAAGCTGATATCACCAATGCACTGATCAAGGCGATTAGACTTGCATTCGATAGTCAAAGTGCACTTAATCTCATTAGGAATGACAACTGCAGGGCTCGCTGGAAGCACATTGACATTCGACATCATTTCCTAAGAGGCCATGAACGAAGAAATTGAATTCACATTCATTCCAACAGAAGAAATGATTGTGGATAGTCTTATGAAGTCAGCAACAATTTCAACATGTAAATTTTGTTGCAAAGGCATGGGACTATGCAATTGTAGGTTGCCTTTGTTGTTAAACAACTTTTCAAGCATTGCCCACACACTGCTAACAATAATTAGGTAAACAAACTTTTTTAATGGTGGCTATAGAATGGCAATTGCAATGTCTTACATTGTGAACAAATGTGAACAAATTACACAATTATACACGCAAGAGAATATCTTTAAATAAATTGCATATTTACGACATTACTATTATTGTGTGGAAAAAGCGTGTCTCGCATTGTTAACAGTTTATGTATGCTGCAATTCAGAATCATTCAGCTTTTGATTTTAACTCTTCGAAATTGTATCGCGTTGTTCTGAAACAAGTATGGTGTGGCTTATGTATCATGTTACATCTGTAACAGAGCACGCAGTTAAGAACTCATCGATTTTGACGTTTTTTTTAAGATGTGGAAACTGAAATAAATGAACACTTGTTTTGCCGTTTTGTGCAATAGTTCTTAGTTTTTCCTGAAATAATTGTCGAAAATTGTACAAATTAAATATATATGGAAGCTATGCCAACCGACTTACTCACAATTTGACTTATAGTTGTTTGTACAGATTCAGCCGACGTGAGCGCCACCTGTAAACCTCCTCGCAACATACATTGACAGTTAGAGATTTACTCTGCGCTACCAGAAAGTATATAACATAGATAAATACATTCTAACACTAGTTTATAAAACTAGCAGATTTTGGATTGTCAAGAAACTGAAAAGAAAAATAAATATAACCAGATGTTTTCCCGCTTTTTTCTTTGGTAGAAAGTTTTTTACTACTAATTGGCATGTTCTCGAGTTGAGGGAATACGTAATAATACTTTTTGTTTTTAAATTGCCGAAAGTGAAACCCATCTCAAGGTTGGGCGTTTAAGTCTTGGGTGTTTTATTTTTTGTACAACGCAAAGTCAGCTAGCAAAAAGCTATCGAAGTCAGACTATTTGCAGATATTGATCAATTCGGCAAAAGTGCTCTGTGATCATTTGTGGAAGATAATTGCTCGAAACCACAAAGTGACTTGCAATTAGTAACTGGCAACTGTCGTGCGTCAACACGGCAAAGGTGGGTTTTTAATGATACCATCACGCGACAGAAAAGTTATTTTTAGAGGAGCGGTAAGAGTTGGAGTTGCAAATCCCGTGGAATGTGTGTTTTCCGAACAAACATGGCGCAACAACTTCTTGCTTATAATTGGAACCTCCGAAACATATACGCATTTTAATGATTCCGAATGATTCCGAAAAGCGAAAAAAAATCGTTTCTAATCCACACTTTTCTTAAATTATAAGATTTTGAGTGATTATTGGTTGCCTATAGTATTAATGTATTAACGTGACCGCCTACACGTATGCAACCAAACAATCATTATTATCAGCTGATTTAGATTACTCAATTCAAAATTCGGTTTATAAAACACGTAACAAAACAAAGGCAATATCGACTAATGCTAGTCATTAATTTGCGCAAAATGTCGACCAATGGCATTTTGTTTAAAACGAAAACGAAAAAAAACGTTCCTCATCCACACTAATTAAATTATAAGATTTTGAGTGATTATTGGTTGCCTATAGTATTAATGTATTAACGTGACAGCCTACACGTATGCAACCAAACAATCATTATTATTAGCTGATTTAGATTACTTCATACAAAATTCGGTTTATAAAATACGTAACAAAACAAAAGCAATATCCACTAATGCTAGTCATTAATTTGCGCAAAATGTCGACCAATGGCATTTTGTTTAAAACGAAAAGAAAAAAACGTGCCTCATCCGCACTCTTGTTAAATTAGAAGAGTGTTTGTGATTTTTGGGTGCTTGCAGTATTAATGTATTAACGTGACCGCCTTCACGTATGCAA